>JBAMJR010000160.1:1350000-1637500 GCA_038501785.1 Myoxocephalus aenaeus | reverse complement strand
GGCACCTTAACTAAAATGAGTTTGACACCGCTGGTCTACATGTTGTGACGTTGAGTCAAATGCATAAACGTTCAGCCGCAGTCGGATCACAGTCCAATAGGAAGATTTTTGAAAATTGACAAATGAGCTGACCACTGAGGGAGGAGCAGATGCAATTTTAAGATTTTAGTTTGATGCGGTAATTGAGCTTTGTTGTAGGAGAAATGGAAAGAAGAAGAAAAAAAACTGACCTTTAAATCCGAATATCATTATATGTCTCACATGTCTGGAGGGCATCTTTAAATAAAACAGTCAGTGACAGGGTGTTTTCATAACCATACAAGATTATCCCATTCATACTTGACCACTATATTGTGTATTCATGTGTTGGACTCAACAGGAGGATTAATGGTGAGTTATATTGCACTTCTTCATCCTCTTATATCTTAAAAAAAACATACCTAATGCACATAGGTCCAAAGTTATGTGCAATCTGTAAAATGTAGTGACATTATAAATATTTAGAGAGCCCTTTTTTACATAACAGGCTCTCAATGATTAGCTCTATGAGCAATAATGTTATTTATGGATTGTGTTTACCATCTGCGTGCCAGCAGCTCAGAGCGCTGTGGTTGTGTGTACAGGACACGGTGCTCCAATCGCACGCCTTCCAAGACAGGAAACAGATTTTGTTTCCGCCCACCCAAAGTCACCGCTTCAACCCCAACTCAGGTCAATTATTCCACCAGCCAAAACCCGTCGTTTCAAAACAGCACACAATGCTGTACCGGTTTCAGCAGAGAACGTGTCGTCCTTTCTTCACACATTCTAGCCGACAACTGTGAGAATAAAATATATATTTTATTCTCACAGTTGTCGGCTAGAATATATATATATATATCAGAAAGGAGGGTTACCATCACATCTTTTAATGTAAGATGGCCGTTAACGAGTCAAATCGGATACTTTCTTCAATGAGCTGAAAAGTGGCCCAAATCCGAATCGGAAACATCGGATGCCACATGATTTGTGCTGCTTATGTGGGCAAAATAAAAATGTCCACCCCCTCGGCCTGAATACCTGCCGATGACTTACATTCTCCTCGTTGTGTATTTGTCACAAATGTCAACCTTTAACTGCATCAAAGCTTCATTAATACTTTATAGTCCAGGCAAAATAGCGTTTTACGACAGACAAATTGTAAAAGAATTTTTTTCAGCTCAGATCATTTCTATGAGGTGTCCAGAACAACATACTAAAAGTCCTAAGAAATCCTAGTTGAGGAAATATGTTTAATTCTCATCAATCCGACATGTTTGCCAATAGGCGAGACAACAATACACCCCAATGGGGCTATTTTTTTCCTTTACTCCTATCAAAATGAAACTTTACACAATGAAAGTATCCATGAAAACTAACATTTTTTGTATTACGAGTTTCTTTGAAAATTTATTTTATTATGCAAATGACCTATACACTAATCGTACATGCCCAGAATATACCCAAATAGGCTTAATTTTTTCCTTTACTCCTACAACAATAAAACTTAACACAATGAAAGTCTTCATGAAAGGTAACTTTTTTTGTATTACAAGTTTCTTTTGAAATGTATTTGAATAAGCACATAAGCTCCACATTTATTGAATATGATGGCAATGCTGCTTTTAGACTGGCCTCTAACCTGAAAACTGTCTGGCTTGGTAGTACCTGCCAGGGGTATAATCCCCGCCGGTATAGTTTTCAGGGTCCCGGAGGCACACAAGCCTCCCCACCACGACAAGGTAGCAACAGCAGGGGAGGTTTTTTTTTTTATTTTATGTTTTTTTTTTTTAACCAGCCTGGATCCTCGACCCCTAGTCAGTGGCTCTTGGTTCTGGCACCACATATATAAGTTCCTAGGTTGTTCCTTGCTTAGCTCTTCCCCTCTGGGTCATATTCATCTGATAAATCAGGCAGCTGTGAGTTTGTGCAGCTTGTACCACGACATTCTCCGCAAATGGCAGTGCAAGGGAGTCCATGTTTTTTGAATGTGCATCTCTTTGTGCTGCAGTCTTTCTTGCAACTACAGCGGACTACATCTAGTAGTTCTGATGGTGCCGCAGGCTGATCGGTCATTATTGGCATAAATCTCCCATCCAAAACATGCCACCCCCAGTCTTTTGGGTCCATATGTTCACTTCCCCCTTTCCACTCCATCAGTTGGTAGAAGACCCGAAGACTATGGAACTTTGCAGCTTTTGTCGTTGGAGGAAGAGTTTGAGGTTCCACTTGAGATAAGTTCTGAGATACTTTAACACAGAATCGCCTGTATCTCAGCATATCCAGTGATTCATCTTTTTCGCCCCCATACAGTGATACTAGAGCTTTTTCACCTGCTGCAAAGATAATCCCTTTTCCCACATTTTCCTGTGACTGGCTGAACACTGTAGCTTGTTCGAGAAAGTTTGTGTCATTTTTAACTTTTTTCAGTGCCATTCCCTTTCCTATGCCAAATACACGAGATGTAGAATCACAGCCTGCAATGGCATGGATAAAGAGGAGATTTTCACACACCTTGGGACCAAGTAACTCCTTTGTCTGCTTTATGCACCATGTCCGTCTTGTTTTTGTTGCTTTCTTTGGTTCTGGTGCCAGAAACAGCTCATGTGCTTTCAGATCAGCATGATGCAACAAGAGTACTAACAAGTCTGTGTCATCACCTACTAAGACTGTGTCTTTTGTCCTGGCAGAGGCAATGGCAGTTTGGACAATGAGCACATCTGCATCGTGCTTTGCATGGTCTGTGATACACCCAGCCCTCTCAAGTTTATCACTGAGGTAAACCAAGAACCATTGTTTGTTTTCCTTATTGTTGAGGAACTGGTCCTTTTTGGATTGGATGATCATGTCACCAGAAAAGTGTACAGTCACACCGGGAGCAACACCTGTTCGACGCAGTTGAGTGGCGTCTTTTATGGTTGGCTCTTCGTTGTAGCCATCAAAGACTATGACTGTAGCCGTACCATATTTACGTGTGACATATCTGACATACATGTCACACACACTGTCATAAGTGGACCCTTGTGGCCATGGTAAACGATGTAGTAATGCGCCCCCATCAAGGACATGCTGGACATCACTGCTGGGTTGTCTTTGCTGCTGCTCAATAGATTTCCAGAGGACATCGGCAAGAATTGCCTTGTTTGCCTGTAGGGGGAGGTAGGATTTATTTTAAAGAGCTGGAATATCTGGAAAGTTGTCTATCTGGTTTTTCATCCGTCTTCTGTGTGAGAGTGATCTCAAATCTATCAGTTTGGAGCCTAAACACAACTCCTCCCAACTGCCGTCTGTCCTCCGTTTATACCTGGCCAATCAGAGGGCCAGATCCCTCATAGTAACTGCATAGCAACCCCATAGCAACCGACACCGTCTCCCAGTTTCACGTTACACTGAGCGGAGTGCATTCATTTTCAAAGAAACTTCTAATACAAAATGTTTTACCTTTCATGTAGACTTTCATTGTGTAAAGTTTTATTGTTGTAGCAGTAAAAGAAAAAATTAAGCCTATTCGGATATATTTTGGGTAGCCTATATTCGATTAGTGTATAGCTCATTTGCATAATAAAATGAATTTTCAGAGAAACTCGTAATACAAAATTTTTTAGTTTTCATGGATACTTTCATTGTGTAAAGTTTCATTTTGATAGGACTAAAGGAAAAAAATAGCCCCATTGGGGTTTATTGTTGTCTCGCCTATTGGCAAACATGTCGGATTGATGAGAATTAAACATATTTCCTCAACTAGGATTTCTTAGGACTTTTAGTATGTTGTTCTGGACACCTCATAGAAATTATCTGAGCTGAAAAAAATTCTTTTACAATTTGTCTGTTTTTTGGCCCAAAAATGCCTTACTTTGCCTGGCCTATTAGGGCTCGTGGCCCCTGTTACTGATGCACACCCTATATAGAGTCTCCCCCCCCCCCCCCCCCCCCCCCCCCCCCCCCCCCCCCACACACACACACACACACACAAGGCGGTGAATAATTCAGCGACGTACAGTAGGTTTGACAGCTTCATTAAAGCCATTTGGAGGGTTCGATTCTATCAGACTGGGCCGGAGGCGACGTATGGCGCAGACGCTCGTCTCTCAGCCTCCGGTGGAGCAATGTGAAGAAAAAGGGAAAGGGGAGCTACATATTCCATACTGTCCCATGATGCACTAGCGGCGGTGACTTATAGACCTCACTTCACAGGACGGCGTGCTATATTTACCGCCGTTAGCAGCGCTGCTGTTCCTGCTGCGAGGTGTTTATTTCATTAGCGTGAGGAGGGATGTGGGAGTTTTGTGAAAAGTCACAGCTAGGAGGCGACTATTCCCCTCTGAAAGAAAAACAATTATATATATATATATATATATATAATATATATATATATATATATATATATATATATATATATATATATATACATGTGTGTGGGTGTCATAATCACAACTCTTACATGTGATTACAAAGCCAAGTCATCAATCGCATGAGAGCGTTGAGCTGTAATAACATTTCGCGCATATTCCAGTGAATTAGTCTCTGTGAGGGCGAACGCCGAGGCTTTAATTGACCAACTCTGGTGTCAGTTTAAACCTTTGACCTTTAATTATAGTTCATTATAGTTCCTGAGATGCCTCTTCCCTCCGGGGATCGAAGAAAACCAGAGATGCACAGCCAAGAGGCTGAACAAATTGTATTTAAGACTCGTGGACGGAGCAGTGAGGAAAGGGCCAGATTCCTCAGGGTCAGAGGGCGAGACTCCCGGTCCTCTCACATCCGCTCAGTGAGGAGGAGAGTGTGTGTCCTTGGCGCTCGCTCCGTATGCAGCATTCTCCTGCGCTGCACAGAAGTCATCCAAACGGATCCCCGTCTCTCGGTAAACCCGAAGCCGCTCAGCACAGAAAGGCTGATCTCCTCGCCAAGAAACATAACTATCAACATTTTTCCGTTTTGACAGGAATAATCCGATGGCACACTTACATGGACGAAAAGATATGAAGGAGGGAAAAAAATATGAAAGCTGATTTGCATCTGATCTGGAGCTTTTGTCAGCGTGTGTGAAATCGGGGCTGAATGTGTGAGTGTGTAGGAGGCATCAAGGTCCAACCAAGGAGCGTATTCAAAGACGTTACCGTTGACTTTTTCTGCTCCTTCTAGATTAAATTGATAAATTCATATGGAAAAAACAAGAATGAAATAATTACAAAGTTGTGTCCATTTGTTTTGTTACAGAGCAGCAGTGGCGCGGACAGTGCAGGTGTCTGTTGCTGAGTCAAAGACACCGTTGAGTTTTTGTTGATAATATTTCAATCATTAAAATGAGGGGTGGATGAATGGAGGGATGGTTGGATGAGGCGATGGAGAGATGGAGAGATGGAGGGACATAGGGATGAATTGATAGAGGGATGGAAAGATATAGGGATAGAGATGGATGCACATAGTGATAGAGGGATGGATAGATGAAGAGATGGAGGGATAGAGGGACAGAGTGATAGAGTGTTGGATTGATAGAGGAATAGAGAAATGGAGTGATAGAGGGACAGAGTGATAGAGAGATGGAGATATTGAGGGACAGAGTGATAGAGATATAGAGGGACATAGTGATAGAGAGGTGGATATATAGAGGGACAGAGTGATAGAGGGATGGAGATATAGAGGGACATAGTGATAGAGGGATAGAGCGATAGAGGGACAGAGTGATAAAGGGATAGAGTGATAGAGAGAGGACCCTTGGACAGATGCAGATTTGTCTTCAAGCAGAGAAGCTATCGATTGTTCTTCTTGGCAAATACGTCCATATTAGCAGAGAGAACCCTCCACAGTGTGACCTATTTACAGCTGCTATACATACAGACACACACACACACACACACACACACACACACACACACACACACACACACACACACACTAGGCTTATACGCACAAAGATCTCAAACACACAGCAGGTGCGTGCAGGATAGGTATGTAATCAGAGAGACACAAACCAACAGACTAAATGAACTGCTGGTGAGATTAAACCACACACACACATACACACACACACAACACACACACACACACACACACACACACACACACACACACACACACACACTGCAGTCATTACTCTACCCGTACAACACTAATGAGTTTAAACAGAGCTCATAGAGTTCTATTAGCATCTTTCAGCTCATTGATTTGTTTTTGAAGGGCAAAACGTGTCGTTCTGTTCTGTCCCTCCCGTTCACAAGTGTGTGTTCTCATTAAAGCTATCTGGCTATTTATGTTGTGATCTCATCTCAAACACGTAGACAGAAGCAGCTTCCCCCTTTCGATAACTACAGGGGCTTTTGTTTTCTCTCAGGGTTTTACAGCCTCCATCTGAGGAAATAAAATTAATGTTTGACACATGTCATTTTACTCCACGACTTAAGCCTGCGTGTAAACTTGTAACTTTTATGAGCTGTCCTGATACACTTTTAGTCACTCTTCAAAGTCACCCTGAGGAACTCGCAACTGGTTATGAAACGGCGTCAATGTAATACTGACGCAACACCTTCACTGAGAAGATGTTCTATTAGTATACAGTATATAGTGTGTCTTAAGGACTCGCCTCGAAAATCAAACAAAATCGCACAAATTCATACCAAATTCACCAGAAACCGAATTTGGAATACAAGGGAATTGACTCAATGACAGGTGCATAATGATAAACATAGACATAGAATAAAACAAAAAATATAGAATAAAAACAATAAACATTGCAATTATAGATAAATATGGTTAACAACTCAAATGTGTGTGAGTGTCTGTGTGTCTGTGTGTCTGTGTGCGTGTGTGCGGGTGTGTGAGTGAGAGTGTGAACGAGAGTGAGAGTCAAGTGTCTAATTGGGGGCGTTGTGATGATTTCTGAATAGAAACGGGCTTCTATAATGGGAAGAGGAAAAAGAGAAACAAGATCAAAGATCGAGAGGAGGACTAAAGAGATGAAAGGTATATTTCTTAACTGCATCCGACAGATCAACAACTGGAGTCTTTTATGTTTCTTCTTTTTTTATCCATCTTTAGGGCAACAGAGCTACAAAAGCAACGATGATCACATCTGACCTTTGGTGGTTTAAATAGTGACTCATTCGCATCGCAGAACGAGAAAGATGAATCATGTGCAGGAGCCGCGACTCTGACCTCTGCACTTTACGCCGTCGACTCACCGCTTTATTTTGACATCTGAGGGAAGGATGAGGAAGACAAACAACGAGCTGCTTTGTATTCACCAGCAGGAGCTGCCAGCGGAGTCGGATCAGTCCGTCTTCTCAGAGAGCCGAGACCCCCGTTTCATCAGGCATTTATACGCAATACAGCTGTGTATCGCATCTGGTAGGCCGCGTGTGCATCACCTCACGACACACAAAAGAGGAGGGTCATGTGACCGATGGGTGTCGGCGAGCTAGCAGCAGTTGTGTCGTAGTTGCGTCCCTCCTGGGTGTGAGCAGAACCGAGATAACACAAAGTGTGTATTTATATTCAGAGTTTAGACTACTGCACACCGTTAATTTGCAAAAGCACATATATGTGTGGCAGTCAGGCGGACTGAATTTGACCCTTTTCCAGTGTGTTCTTGTTTCAGGAAAGTTAATTGTAACATTTTTGTCACCTACAAATGTCTTGTACTGTCTTTTCTGGATTAAAACAAATGAAATAAAAGATGGCGACAGCCCCAAAAAAACACGATAGCGTTTGCCAAAATGCCAAATAGAGGCTTCCAACAGGCGGTCCACAAAGCAATGGGTGATGTCACAGGGACTACATCCACTTCATATACACAGTCTTAAAAAACTGTCAAAGCGCAGCCTCGCATTGGCTGTGTCGGAAGAGTTAACTGACACACCTACTTAATTTAGGTATCAAACGTAGTTTTTTTTTTGGAACAAACCGTGATCTTCTCCTATAATCAAGACATTTTTATTGCAGCAGCACTGCTTGCTCCTGTAGAGGGACATTAGTAGGAAGAGCCACGGAAAAGACTGAAGATACACTTTTAACTTAAACACTCGTCACTTTAACATACACTTTAACTTAAACACACATGTCACTTTAACGTACACTCACATTAACGTATCTGTTGTCTGAGCACTTTATCTTATCTTACACTTATTTAATACCCATTGCACTGTTGTTGCCGTTGATTGTTGATTGTTGTTTGTCTCGTCTAACGTCCCATGTCCAATGTATGCACCTTCCGCCTAGAAAATTTCCTCGTTTGTGAAAACATTCCTGGCAATAAACAGTTTCTGATTCTGATTCTGAATAGTGACTTTTCGTAAAATATCATATAAACCGTTGAATGCTGTTCTGCAGTTGTTATTTTTTTATCACCACGGAGACGGTCACGCTGTGCCAGCGGACCGTAAAGGTGTGGTTGTCGGTGCGGACCGGCGGGAAGAAAGCAAACCCGGGACACCGCTTTTCAAACTACTGTCATCGATAGAGAACTGAAAACAGCGTGGAAAAGATTCATCTCAGAATCTCAGTTACGGTCTTGGAAACAACATGACCAAGGCACACTGAAAGTAATATTAACCTTTTTTTATAAAGTTTAAAGGACTTGGATCACTGTGACTTGGTACTCCTACTCTGTCCCACTTCTGCACCACGAACACAGGAAAGTATTGCTGAATCCACACAAAATGGAAATAGATGATCTGTGGAGCGCCCTTTATGCAACCCCACAGAGGTTTGTGTACATGCGAGACGTGTGTATGAAGACGTGGAACATGTATCGACCGCTTTGTGGCCCGTTTTAGCTCGAGAAACATTGAAGCTACATCCAACACTGAAAAGCAGGAGGCGGTCTGCGTGTGTGGTGCAAAGCTCTCGTATCTCTCCGAGCAGTAATTGTCTCATTATTATTATTCATCATGGACTCTTTGATCGTAGAACTCTCTACTGATATTAATATTATCATCTACTGAGGGGAAGGCAGAGACAGAGAGAGAGAGGAAAAAAGAGAAGATTAAATAAAGAAAGTGTGACAAAGAGAAAGTAAGGGAATTGGGGATAAAAAGGATGAAAATAATTAATCAAGAAAAAAAAGATAAAGAATCAACTCCACTCGGGCTGATAGAGAAGAAGAGATGAGGGGGAAAGGACATGTGAGGAAGGACGACAGAAAGAGAGAGAGCAAATTAAAGAGAAAGATGGTGAGAAGATGAGAGGAAGATGGTGAGAAGATGAGAGGCAGATGGTGAGTAGATGAGAGGAAGATGGTGAGAAGATGAGAGGAAGATGGTGAGTAGATGAGAGGAAGATGGCCAGACATATCTGCAAGATACAGTGGACTGGACAAGAGAGTCTCAAAAACAGCTTTCTTGGTCATGTTCCGTTTGAATGTGGACAGAATCCCGAATATTTCTGTATGGCTCTGCCTCACAACTAGTGAGTGTGAACTGCAATCTGCTGTTTATGTTCTTCCGAGAACTCTGCATGTGAATGGAGACTTGTAATACATGTGGACAAAACCTAAAGGACGTATTGCTCATGGTCAAAGAAGACAGCTGGTGGTGTGAATCAGATTGTTGAAATGAGATGATTGAACGAGTCCAAGCTTAAAAATACTACTGTCTATCACTTGTGGTTTTACTTGGTTCTGTTTTTTAAAGAACCACATAGAGCCAACATTTAATATAGTTTCTCAAAGCTTCTATTGATTTTTTTTTTCTAAACAGACACATTTTTGACACTGTGCGATTACGTTCACTCAACTCTGAGAAAATGTCCCAGAGAGCAACAGAAAGCAGAATAACTGGATGTAAAACCTGAAGAGATGAAAGGCTAGACAGAGAGAAATGGATCCTGAGAGCCAGGTATAGGGGGCCAGTCAAAGGGCCCCATTTCTTGTTCTATTAGAATCCCTGCAGATAGAGATTAGATATCAGTTGCCCACATGATGAATGACTGTGATCGCACGCCGCTGCAGAGATCTGGATCACTGTAAAGAGACACTTTTAGAGTTTCGCGGGCTGTGATTTGCTCCTCGGAGAGCGAGCGAAGCCCGGGAGGAATACCGCCACGTCTCCCGGTGCAGGAGCTATTTATCAGGCGCGCGATCACACCGCCAGCTCTCAACAAGGGGCCTTCATGTTAAGAGCTCTCTGCTTGGATTATCAATACAGATGTAAATTATGATGACGCCTTTGGTAACACTACTCGCTTTTCCAGAGACGGGGGATGAGAGCCTGAAGAACATCTGGCGAAGCCCCGCTGTTGTCTCACTGGTGTGTGATGTTCCTTGTTTGGGATCAGGAGCAGCGCCACACTTTTTTTTAGACTGGCGCAGTTCTCCTGTGTCAGAAATTAAATCTATTTCTGTTCCCGTTGTAAAATGTTCAAGGTTCAGCAAAGGGATCCTTAGTCAGCGAAGTTTCTCACAATGTCAACACATTGCTCACAGGTTGAGCTTTATGGCTTTATGGAAACAATGGACCTCATGCACAAACATCTTGGCATCTTGTCTTTACTTTCTCTTCTTCTTCGCTTCTACAAGCTCACATAACATTTAGTTGAGCCAATAACTCACTATATTAGCTCATATTTAGTTGAGCCATGCGCACACACACACACACACCACACACACACACACACACACACACACACACACACACACACACACACACACACACAAAGAAGGTTCTAAGAGCACCGATGGGCACCACAGCGCACATGTTCCTGAGAATTGTAAATTGGCATCATGAACGCTCCAGTAACACTATAAAAAGCTACGTTCTGATTTCATAGATCCATAAAGGAAAGTCCATAATATTTAAGAGCGTTGGCGGCAGAATTATTGGAACCTGCTGAAGTCAAGGGATGGGAGAGAATAACGAGGGCTGTTAATGTCTGAGGGGTCGCACTGCCACGGAACTAAGAAGAAACGGTTCCATATGAAAAAGGTCGTACCACAACGAGGCGATGATGACGGCCAAGCAGGGCCGGAGTGGGGCCACTTTTCAGCCCGGGAATTTCCGGCTCAAGACCGGCCCACTTTTTACAGTTCAGCTCTTACTATCCTGTAGTTTTTTTTGTATTAATACCATGGTCCAACAAATAATGTAAAGGTTAAATACAACAATAATAATCCACTTAAGATGAGAAGTTAACAAAAAATATTCCACTATTCCACAAGGATAGGTTGATAAATTAACAAAAGCAGAAATAAATAAATAAAACATTTGAAACGTATCCCACTCTTCAACAAAGAGGCATATTGAACAGCACAGCATATTGTTACAGTTCAACTCACAGTACAGTATACAGTTACCTTGTGAATAGCACCAACGGCATCTACAGCATCAGTAACCTAAGCAGTGCACTGGTTACATTGCTTATAGACATGAGGATTTCCTTCTCTGTGCACATTAACATGAACGCCTCCAAGTTTTTCTTTAGCATTCCAACGCATTTTTCTGCATGAGTATTATATAGTGGTGATTTACTCCTTTACTACACCCACTTCTGAGCAAACAATGCATATTGGTTCATTAAATACTGTCATATACTGCTCTTTATTACAATATATAACTTTAATTCATATTGTTTCCTCTGTTATCCTCTCTACCTGTCCCTGTAGTCATGGCCTCCTCATTGCAAATGTCGGGCTCATCATTTTCAGCAGGAGACTGTCTTATCTGCTGCTCCGAAGCTACAAAGAAAAATTAAGTCATATTACTGCATACTTCAATATCAATATCAATATTATATATCAATATTTGCATAATATTTGCAAAGTCTATGGATCGCCATATTTTGGGTGATATAAAAAGGCTAATATTGTAATTCAATTTAATATTTTGCTTGGGAATAGGTTGACAACGCTACAACGATATTAATCAAAGCTACAACGTTAGCCGAATAGTTACGTTGCTAATCATTAGGCCTTTGTCTCTCTTTACCAGTTGCCACTTGTGTTTGTCCTCTTGAAAATAAATCGGTAAGCTTGGTACATTTGGCAGCATCCTCCTCCAATGCCTTTCTTTTTTTCAACCTGGCTTTTTCAGCCCCTCCTGCCCTCTTCCTCCCGTCCATCCTCCCTGACGCGTATCATTGCGGTCGGGCCGGCCCAGCTATCGGTAGCCTATCTGAGAAAACGTTTTGGAAAAGACGGGCTACGGACCGAACCAACTCTATTTGGGAGGGGAGAACTTCCTCGCATGGTACAACCCATGCAGAGGCTGCGGTGTCAGAATGCGGAACGTGTGTAGCCCACTTTAAGAGAAGATGGACTAACGTGACAAATGTCAACAAATAAAATTCTCAGAAGTGAAGCGGCCCACCGGGAACTCTCTCGATTCTCCCGATTACCCACCCCGGGCCTGCGGCCAAGGGAGGGTCGAATAACTCAAGTTGTTGTGCAGTCTGAGATATACATATTTATATTGTTGTGTTATACAATAAGCCATCAATAGCCATATCCTTTGGCTATAGAAATACTTTTAGAATCATATGAGGCAATAATTGCCTTATTTCACAACTGTGATCTCAGCTCATATTTAACCCTAGTCTGTGAAGAGTTCTGAGGTGATTGACTGCCTCGAGGAGGAGGAGGAGGAGGAGGAGAATGACCAAAAGAAAAGAAAAGAAACACTGACGCCCTGATCGGGCAAATATAAATACAAATATAAGAATATAGATCAATGTATAAAAGTAACAAACAAATGTATAAAGTATGCCAGAAATACGACATAAGCGAAGTATCAAATATTAATTAGATTTTGCAGAATAATAATAATAATACTTTAATTGTATATAGCGCCTTTCAAAATGCTCAAAGACGCTTTACATAGGACAGAGACAAACAGAACAAAACAAAACATAGAAAGACAATGGAGCAAACAAAACAAACAAACATCCAAATATTGATAAAAAAGAAAACTGGGGAAGCTGCAATGGAAAGAGTCCTATAGTGGAGGGTAGGGAGCAGGGTTAACAGGTGAAGGGTAGGGAGCAGGGGTTAGCAGCTGAAGGGTAGGGAGCATGGGTTAGCAGGTGAAGGCGTCCAGAGGACAGTGAGGAGTTGATGATGTTTGTGATGAGAGGGGAGAGGGGAGGGGGGCACATGTGGAGGTCTTCATGCTGGAGACTATGGAGGACTACTCAGCGTGTATTATTTTCAGAACATCTCAGTTCTGATAGGGAGTTAGTTCGATCAGCCCTTAAATCGTGGAAATACGATAGCCGATCGGCACAAACAAAAGTTGTTCTCCCCATCGCCTCCTTACTGGTTCTCTGCTGGGATGGCGGGCCGCCGATGGGCTTGCATGTCGCTATCACTTTTTAAAATGTGTTTACTGCTGCAGTATTAATACCAAGTGGTCTTTAGCGTCAGCAGAGGTCAGCTGCCACCGAGAGAGCACCTGCGCGCCGGGGCCTGTGTGGATAAATGGGGGTGACAAATGATGGAGAAAACTGAAAAGGATCCAATCACGCACACTCCCTCAGTGATTGGCTGTGTGTGTGTGTGTGTGTGTGTGTGTGTGTGTCTGTGTGTCTGTGTGTGTATTTCTGTATGGAAGGGCAGTCTGTGTGTGTGTGTTTTCTCAAACACAGAGAGAGAGAGAGAGAGAGAGAGAGAGAGAGAGAGAGAGAGAGAGAGAGAGAGAGAGAGAGAGAGAGCAGTGAGCGGAGGCTCTCCCATCACCCTGAAGTGTAATCAGGTTCATCACATGTGGACTCAGCCCCCCCCCCCCCCCCCCCCCCACTCCTGCATATTAAACCCTGTGGGCCGCAGCGGGGACACTGAGAGGATGAGAGATGTCAAGAGACCCCTCCCTCTGGGGGTCACACTCGCTGAATATGGAGTTAGTCGCTGCATTATTGAAAGAGCTTCCCAGCCACGTGTCACACTTTCTCTCTTTTTTTTTTTTTCTTTTTACAAAGTTGGAGGATGCAAGAGACTATATATATATATATATATATATATATATATATATATATATATATATATATATAAAGGTCCTACATTTCCCATGATGCAACTCAATAGTGTTTCCAGTAATCAACATTGACATGTTTGTGACTTCGTAGCAAACGTACTGATTTCAATCCAAACCGTAATGTTTTTTAACTGAACCCGATCAAGTGGTTTCTTTGCGTTTTTTTTCTTTTTTCAATTTCATAAAGTAAACTAAGTGTTCAAAACCACGAATGCAATCCAGGAGAAATATCCGTTTCTATGGGAAAAAAAACTAATTGGTGATGCAGTTTAGACCCTATTTTGTAGTTTCATGTGTGTGCCCCTTTACTGTGTTTTAACAAGTTATGTCACTTAAAAATAATCCTTTTTAGTTCAACTCTCACAATTTATAATCAGTTAGTTTCTATCTGGAAAAATGTTTCTTATACAATTGCTCTCTCTCTCTCTCTCTCTCTCTCTCTCGATGTTTTTATAGCGTTTCTTGTCAGCTCAAAAAATAAATTGAAAACATAGAAACAAGTCAAGACTGGTAACCTCAAAACAATAATCTAATACAAATGGTGCTTGACAAGATTGTTTTTTTGTTTTTTTTTCCTGGATGAGAAAAACAAAATAATGACTGTAATGTAATCATCCTAAAAATAAAATGCCGTCTCTGAATGTGTCCTCTTCACTGCGGGTTCTACCCCCTTGGCGGCTTTAAAAAAAAACAACGAGAAGAAGGGAAATGTCTTTGTTTCCCAGCCTGACTCCTCTTTCAGCTCTTATTTCACGCTCCGGCACGGTGCTGTAATACAGCACAATACCACCCCTCACACACACCCCACACCTTGTTCTTTTTATGGACAGGAATATTTTTGTTCTTCATCTTTTGCCATGTGCACGGCAGCTCCGACCCTTGCGATCCCCTCTGTGTGGCTCTTCCTCTCGGACACCTGCACCTCATGCAGCTCGTTGTGAGTCACTCCGGATGAGCAGTCCGGAGCTGAATAAAAGTCCAGCAGCGACCGAGGACGAGACGGAGAGCTTTTAGGACTCGAGACTTTTAACGGTGGAACAGAGCGAGTGTATTCATCTTGTAACGGCTCATCATCACAGGGCATGAGTCAAACTATAACTTTATGTGTATGTATCTATGTATGCGACGTGTTTTTTGACAGGTCAACTACACAAGGTGTGATGTGTTGCAGCACTTTTGATCACAGTGTAGGGGACTAGGGGTCGAATACACGAGGCCCCTTTAAGAGAAGGGGCGTAACCCGGGTGACACGAGGGGGTTAAAGGGCACCAGGAAGTGAATGTGTGACATGTGGTTGTGAGGTAAATAAACGGCCGCAACCTACGGCCAAAAGGAACACTCGCCTTGTCGTTTGTTTACTCGCTCTTACATTGGTGACCCTGATCTCTACTGGACGTTTCCAGAGAGAAGATGACGACGCACGCGGTTTCACTCAAGCTGCCGGAGTTTTGGGAGTCACAAGCATCAGTGTGGTGTTTTCGAAGGTCGACCTGGTGCGAGGTTACCACCAGGTGCCCGTGCAGCCGGCAGACGTTCCCAAGACGGCGGTGATCACTCCGTTCGGCCTGTTCGAGTTCCTGAGGATGCCGTTTGGCCTTAAAAATGCAGCGCAGACTTTTCAACGCCTGATGGACACGGTACTGAGGGACCTGCCGTTCCTGTTTGTGTACCTGGACGACATCCTGGTGGCCAGTTCGTCAAGGGCCGAGCATATAGCTCACCTACGGATATTGTTCGACGGTCTCAGCCAGCACGGGTTGATCATCAACCCGGCTAAGTGCCAGTTTGGATTAACCACCATGGACTTTCTGGGACACCGCATCACGGAGGACGGGGCGGTTCCCCTCCCTTCAAAGGTGGAGGCGGTGAGTAACTTTGCACGCCCACTAACAGTGAAGGCCCTGCAGGAGTTTTTAGGGATGGTAAATTTTTACCATTGCTTTATTCCCCGAGCAGCGCAATTGATGCGGCCACTGTACGAAGCCCTGAAGGGCAAGGCCAGCAGACAGGCGGTGGACTGGAATGAAGAGAGGGAACGGGCGTTTGTGGACGCCAAAAGGGCTCTGGCAGACTCAACGATGCTGGCACACCCGTCACCTAAAGCTCCCATCGCCATCACCACAGACGCTTCGGACTACGCGGTGGGCGCGGTGCACGAACAGTGGGTGAAGGGGGCGTGGCAACCGCTCGCTTTCTTCAGTCGGCAGTTGCGCCCGAATGAACGTAAGTACAGCACTTTCGATCGGGAGCTCCTCGGCCTCTTTCTGGCCATTCGGCATTTTCGATTCTTGCTGGAGTCCCGGCAGTTCACCGCGTTTGTGGACCACAAGCCGCTGACATTTGCCATGGCAAAGAGAGCGGAACCATGGTCCGCGCGCCAGCAGCGCCAGCTCGCCTTCATATCGGAGTTTACTACAGATCGCGGGCAAAGAAAACCTGGTTGCGGACTGTCTCTCCAGGGCCATCGCTGGGGCCGTCCAGTTGGGGGTGGACTATGACAAGATGGCCGCACAGCAGGTTGCAGACCCGGGCGTTCAGGAATTGAGGACGGCAGAGACGGGGCTGCGATTGGAGGATGTTCCATTTGGCGAGGCTGGCACAACTCTCCTGTGTGACGTCTCCACAGGCCAGCCACGGCCGGTGGTTCCCGACTGTTGGAGGCAACCGATTTTTGAGGCGATACATGGTCTGTCACACCCTGGCAAGCGGGCATCTCAGAAATGGGTGGCAGCCAAGTTCGTTTGGCACGGGCTGAAAAAGGATGTGCGAAAGTGGGCCGGGACATGTGTGGTGTGCCAGCTCGCCAAGGTCCACCGTCACATAAAAGCCCCGTTAGCGCAGTTCTCAGTACCAGAGAGGAGGTTTGATCATGTGAATGTGGACTTAGTCGGACCTTTGCCCCCATCCCGGGGTTTCACACATCTCCTCACTATGGTGGACCGAACCACTCGCTGGCCAGAAGCTGTTCCGTTGTCGTCAACAACGGCGGATGAGGTGGCTCGGGCTTTTATTCAGACCTGGGTCGCCAGGTTCGGAGCCCCAGCTGACGTCTCCTCGGACCGAGGCCCACAGTTTACCTCAGAGCTTTGGAATGCTGTTGCAGGAAGCCTGGGGGTGAAGCTCCATCGCACCACGGCCTACCACCCGCAGGCTAATGGTTTATGCGAGCGGTTCCATCGCTCTATGAAAGCTGCCCTCCGTGCAAGCCTCAAAGACAGCGGGTGGGTGGATAGGCTTCCATGGGTCATGTTGGGCCTGAGGACAGCCCCCAAGGACGATCTGCAGGCTTCATCTGCCGAGCTTGTTTATGGACAGCCGCTGCGGGTCCCAGGGGAGTTTATCCCCGAAGTAACCGACCCTTGGTCTGCGACCCAGCAGCGGGAAGCGCTCCTGGAAAAAGCCAGGCTGTTCAGACCGGTGCCCACGTCGCAGCACGGCCTTCCCCGGTCGTACGTCCCGTCCAGCCTCAAGTCAGCGGAGTATGTGTTTGTTCGCCAGGACTGCCACCGTGGAACCTTTCAGCCCCCCTACGTCGGGCCATTCCGGGTGCTGGAGACTGGGGACAAGACCCGCAAGATCGACATGGGCGGCCGGCTGGAGTACGTGTCGGTGGACCGCCTTAAACCGGCGCATCTGGACCTGGACCAACCGGTAGGGTTGGCTGAACCCCCACGGCGCGGGCGGCCTCGTGCCCTCCCGCCTCCCCATGACAAGACCGGGAGGGTTCCCTCAACGGGGGTCCTGCCCCCGGCGCCAGAGACACGGAGTCGGGCTGGTCGGCTGGTTCGGGCCCCGAGGTTTCTGGGGGGCTAGGTGAATTCTGGGGGGAGGCATGTAGGGGACTAGGGGTCGAATACACGAGGCCCCTTTAAGAGAAGGGGCGTAACCCGGGTGACACGAGGGGGTTAAAGGGCACCAGGAAGTGAATGTGTGACATGTGGTTGGGAGGTAAATAAACGGCCGCAACCTACGGCCAAAAGGAACACTCGCCTTGTCGTTTGTTTACTCGCTCTTACAACAGTATGGACAGTATTTTACAAACTGATGTGACTGGTTTGAGTTCAGTGGTCTCAAGTCTGCTACACCACACACACACACACACACACACACACACACACACACACACACACACACACACACACACACACACACACACACACACACACACACACACACACACACACACACTCACACAGCAAGAGTAAAGCACAGAGCCATCAGCTGTGCATGAGTCAGCAGAGGGTCTGTCCCGTCCTTTATATCTCTTTTGGGGGGAAAAACACACACTCACACACTATTGCTATGTGCTGTCTGTGAATGACCACAACCACGAGGCTCACTTATAAAAGAGACATCAAAGCGTGCCGACTCGCACCTCAAACGCTCGTTCACAGGGAGGAGCGCCCACAAGAGAACAGACACGGGTTTAAAAAAGAAGTCTGTCTATCATGGCGGAACAAGACAGTACGGACATATGTGTGTGAAAGGTCAGGGCACTGACAATGTTTACTGAGGGAATAAATCAAGAGAGAAGGCTTTTTCTATAGACTTCTATACAACCAGAGGAGTCAGGAGAGATAATGCAGGTTTTAAGACACTTCCTCATCCAGCTTCACTTGGCAGAACCGGATTTTGGCGCCTGGCTACAACCAATATTACAGTGTCCCCTTGAGAGGGGGTCCTTAAAACCAAAGTGCACTATGGGGAATGATTCGTGGTAACCAGTGTGCAAAATACCAGGGCAGGGGTGGTGACAATTCTAAAGTGACAAAAAAAATTCTTGTGATTTTAGAGAGCCCCCCAAATTTAGCTTGAGAGGCTTTTTAGGGGATCTTTTCAGGTGGGATAAAGCAGTGATTTTCAACCACTGTGCACTGTTCACATGAGAGATCGTCAGGTGTGCCCTGGGAAAATATCAAATTTCACTTAATCGGTCTAAAAAAATATTATTTAGTTGCCGCAAATAACTTGCCATTGTTGAGCGTCTGAGCCTGCAATAGGGGCTGGCCAAGTAATTACATACTCTTCCATGCCAGTGGGTAGCGCAATAATTACCTTGTTAATTTAAGATAGTAGAATTAGGTTGTGGCGAAGAACGGCGATGGAGAAATATTTAAAAAAGAAAAATGCAGACTCTGAACTGGGCCCTGTGCAACTGTCTAACCCAGATGAAAAGCCCAGTACGAGTGGTGGTAAAAAAAAAAAAAAAAACTGTAAGCTCGAGGCAGTACAGTGAAAGTTATCTTTCGTTTGGATTCACTTTCACCGGAGAGCCGACTGCACCGTCCTGTTATGCTTGGTGTGTGGGGAAAAACTAGCAAACAGCGTCATGGTCCCAACAAGCTGAAGCGTCATCTCAAGACCAAACACTATCACTGAACAGCAAGAACAGGGACTATTTTGTTTTTTTTATTGTAAAAAATGTGCCGCGGCTCAAAAAAGGTTGAAAAACACTAGTATAAAGTATCAGTCCAGGTTGCTTGTCACTACAGACCCCTGAAAGCCTCGATAGTATTTCTCACGCAGGGGGTAACGTCTCACCGTCACACATGTTCTCACAGAGGGGCAGTCTATATTCCCTTTTATAGCCTATTAAAAACCCCAAAGTGCATCTTAAGGACACAGGGTTATATATATATATATATATATATATATATATATATATATATATATGTATATGTATGTATGTGTGTGTGTGTGTATGTATGTATGTGTATATATATATATGTATGTATATATGTATATATATATATATATATATATATATATATATATATATATAATACAACGTGCATAACAATTCAGTAACTTCAGCCTTTTTTAAACAGACTCAACAGCTTTCATGCACAAACATGAAGTAAAAAAGTCAAACTACTGAGAAATAGTTTCAAAAAGACCCACATTATGTAACTTTAGCTGAGAATACTCACTCACTTGTCTATGACAACCAACGCTGCACTATGGAAACAATTCAGTGTATTGAGGAGCAGCTTTAACCACAAACTCAAAATAAATAAAAAAAAGATTAAAGTTTACAAAATTAACTTTTCTTTTCAACCTGAGGTGCAACACTGCCATAGACCTGAGTCTGGAGGAATTCATACTGGGAGAACTGGGGATGCTTTTTGCTCCTGACAAGAATCTCAAAGTCTGGAGTTATGCTGCGTTCACACTAAAAAGCGTTGTAAATGTTTTCACACAAGTATATTACATGCAACGTCAATGCACAGACGCGTATGGATGCGAGTAACACGCATTTCCTCCGGGCGGCGTGAATGACACGACGTGAAAATGTGTGCCTCATTCCCGGATAAATTAATTGTTTTCATGGCGATGAGCCCCTCCTCCTCTCTGGCGCGTCTAGCGCGGATGAAGCGAATGATCGCAAATAGACCGGCGAGTAAACTCACGGAAGTAAAGCTAGGTGGGAACGCAGATTTAAGAAGTGTGAGACTGCACTCGCCTTCAAAATAAAAGCACGTTTTTTTCTTCTTACAATATGTTTTCGCCCAGGCATGGACCCGCAACCCACTGAAAACGGGCCCACTTCTGGGTCGCGACCCACCAGTTGAGAATCAGTGCTCTAAACACATCGACACAGAAACATCTTACCAAACATTTTTGGGGGAAAAACATTCCAGAGACTTCCTAAACTTTGTTTAAGAAGAATAGACACTCACATTGTGCCATCTACACTATTTCACCAATTGCAATGATCTCATCAATCAATCACCGATACTTCCCACTTATTCACCGGCTACGTTCTCAGCTCAATGAACTTCAGACCTCAACATTCATCGGGTGGTCTCTTGCTCCGCTCTCCGCCATCGGTAATTATTCCACAGGTGCATAATAAGAGTTGACATCAAGACGCCGGTTGCATCAAACATTCCCTCACAGGCGGCCTACCTGAGTTCTTCTCGGGGAGGCAGGAAGTCCTCAGTTAGAGTCGGTCCTATTATGGCGAATTCACATTCCAGTCACATCGCTGGCCTCGGGGTTACAACGGGATGACAAGCTAACAAGGGCACCCTCCTGCAGGGGAGCAGAGAGATAGGGAGGGAGGAGGAGGGGGGTGAGGGTGAATGCAGGGATGGAAAGAAGAAATAAATATATGTCATCATGTTGCATCATTAATTCATTAGTATTCCTTAAGCTTCTCTCCCTCCTGTCATATCTCTCTCTCTCTCTCTCTCTCTCTCTCTCTCTCTCTCTCTCTCTCTCTTCAAACTTCCGGATCAGGACAAAGAGAAAGGGCGAAAGGGAAGATCCAGAGCTGGAGAGTTTCACAGAGATGCAAAGTTTGGCGGCAACAATACAAATATTGATGAATTAGACTTTTATGTAAGGTTGCAGACATTTTTGTTGTTGTTCCATGTCAAAGGCATATGGCAGCTATAGCATATTGTCTGGGTGGACTACAAGTGCAGGATGGATTCGTATCAAACTGGCGGATTCCATTTGAACACTTGAAAGTGGACACGGCTTAAACGTGCATAGAGCTCCCCGGGGAATCCCGGCACTTGGGAGCAGCGAGATACCGTCTCTCCAGTCGAGGTGGACTGTTTGCCGTCACTCACACAGCCCTCGTCCTGCCCTGTAGGTTTGGCAGGTGGAGGAAACGTGTGAAATGAATCGATTCCAGCCACTTAGATCACAACCAGGCTTTATGGAAGTGGACATCCATAGACAACTGCAGCCTGCTGGCTAATACAACCCGCGAGCTAACGAGGCGGTTAGCTCGTCACCCAGATCCAACCGGACAAATGAGCACGGGATTCATTGATTATCTTGACATTTCATTGGCTAGGAGATGAAATCTCGATAAATGCTTTTTTTTGGCATTTCTGGCATCGGGGCCTTTTTTTTTTGCGAGAGTGAGAGTGAGAGAAGCTGACATTTACTCCAGCGTTCAACAATCACACGGAGAGAAAATCCACCAGACGAGAAGAACAGATTCAGTTTTCTGCAGATGAAAGAGGTGCGACTCTCACTTTTCTCAACTGGAAACAACAACAAAAAAAGAAAGACTCCTCTTGCTTCCTTACGTTCCTCATCACTGTCCACCTACACATTGTAACCTGCAGCTGATTGTTCATGTTTGCTCTCTCTCGGGTTTCTCCTGAGGTATTCTGGGAAATGCAAGAAACCGCTAAGTGAAGTTGCATTTCTACACTGAAGAGGCTCCTGGAACAACGAACACAGGCTGATATATAGCGTTGTGCCAACGAAAGCACCCGAAGCTGGAAAACATTTGTTTCTTAGAGTTTGATGTCAGAGCGGTGTGGGTGTAGCGTAGGTGACTGTTAATCTAGCAGGGAAATACTTACATCACATCCTCTACATTGCAATATTTATCGTATTTTATCTCTAATACATGGTTTTTTTATATTTGAGGAAATCCCATTTTCAAAATTCATTAACTTGAATCGGCTCCAGGCTTGCGGGGGATGTTTACTTTTGGGTAATTTAGTTTGCGTGTGCATACAAAATACAAGTATGGTAATCAAACAAGGTGATAAAACGCAGCCACAACAAAGCCAAAACACGGTTTGCGCGGCAGAGAAAAATGACGGCAGAAAGGAGCGAGCTGCAATAACTGTGGCTTCAAAACAGGAAGACAAATACAAGAAAAGTCCTGAAGATTAGGTGCAACTGAATTAGATTACCAAATTAAAAATGACTTGAAAAACACATGATGGACGATGGCAGGGCAACACAAAAAGGCGGTTGTTCGGGAAAAAAACAAACAAGTAGAAAACAACATCAATAACGGCGATGAAGAAAAAACGTCCCAGGGAGGGAGTTAGTGGGAGTGAGTGTAGAAGGAGGGAGAGACTGTGTGTCGGGTCCTTTGGGGGGAACTTTGAGGTGTTTTTCTCCAGAAATAAGAAAGGATTGACAGGAAGCCAAGTGGCCAGAGAATCTAATGAACATGAAAGAACAGAGGAGCGGGAATCTTCCAGCAGATCTGAATCGAAGGTGCACGTCCCCAAAAAATAAATAAATGGAACTGAAGTAACTGAGTGGTAATTTCGCAGTTGATCGCAATAACAAATCATGTTTGAGTCAAAAGCCATAGAACGCCGTGTTGCACAGCTCCTTTATTGTAATATTGTCTGAAAAGCACATGAACTGTTGCACACTGTTGCACTGGGTGACACGTTTCTTCAGTAGTTAATTTTTGACTCCGTCCTGCTGCCACCAAACAAGCATTCCTCCGCCGCTGAAAATAGTCCCCAACGAATGCACCAATGAAACTGCACATTATCTGTTTGATCAAATAAAATAATCCTTGATTAGTCCCATAGTAGAGACATACGTAGAAAGATAAAAACAAGTATACTAAATACATAATCACACAGTAAAGGTATAGTAAATAAATAAAAAACTTTAATAAAAACTAAAATATGATATAGAATATACAATATGGAACATATATAATACTTACAGATGTATTATCTAAGAAAGACAGGAAAGTGGAAAGAAGTTTACTTGGTAGTCTACAAAAGCCTACTTTTGAAAACAGTAAAAAAAAAAACACCCTC
Source organism: Myoxocephalus aenaeus (assembly GCA_038501785.1). Taxonomy (NCBI): domain Eukaryota; kingdom Metazoa; phylum Chordata; class Actinopteri; order Perciformes; family Cottidae; genus Myoxocephalus; species Myoxocephalus aenaeus. The sequence continues at coordinate 1,613,979 of JBAMJR010000160.1, read as the reverse complement.
CTCGGTATAAATCACGTCAGTAAAGATTTAGGGGAGCTGAATAAACAGGGTTTATGTGAGGGAAAGAGGGGCGGATTCGGAAAGAGATTAGGCGGAATGCAGTCCGATAGAAAGAGAGAGAAATGGAAGTGAGAGAAAATGAAGGGGCAGATGACAGATCGGAAACGTCAAAAAGGAGTGTGATGCAGGAGGTGAAGTCAGACTTAAAACAGGAAGTAAGAGTGAAGGAGGGGAGAATGGGATGGCGAGCAGCAGGCAGGTGTCACGGCGACTCTCCTCCCCGTCGGTCAGCGCTTCTCTGACTGACAGCTGGATTAGCATTAGCGCGGTTTCGCGACGGGGATTAGCGCTGGTGCGGCCCGGCGCAACACAAAAAGGGATCAGTGTGGAGCCTTAGCATGTGGCTAATGCCGCGGGCTAAGAGATTAGCACTAGCTATAGCATGGCTCAGCGCTACGTGAGAAAAAGATTAGCTGTAGTCTGACTACATACTGAACAGTAGACGATCGAGAGGCCTTAGGAAGGAACAGAGGGGGGGTTAACATCATGTCGGATAGCGGTGGGAAAGATTATCATGGCTTGAAATGCCTTAACCAATGCCTTAGCAGCACATTGCTTTTACATATGCTTTCAAAATAGTCTTCACTAATTTGGAATTAAACAGGTCACTGTCACATGACTATCATTGTCTTACTCAAAGATCTTTTATTTGTAATGAGCCAATGCAAAGGCCAATTAATTGTTTTATGTAAATCGACCGCCCACATTAAACACTGGTTGAAGCGCACTGACGCTTTTACTGTTTAAATTCAAGCAATTTCACTTGGCTAGTTACTCGTTAGCATAGCCGTTGTGACGTCACCTATTGGTTTTGTGAGATGCCGTTATGAAGCCTCGAGCTCGGCGATTTGGCTCTGACCCTGTAAACTCTAGTAATTACATTTTAGAGGTTAATGGGGATGTTGTTACAAGACTTACTGTATGCTTTTATTTAGACACAGCAAATCTGACATGGAAACATTCTAACATTACGGCTGCAAACCACAAAAAGGAACGAAAGGATAATACCTGCCAACATAACTGTCAAGGTTTCTCTTTTTTTTCAGGGAAACAAAATTTCAATCTCTGGAGTGAGCTCAGCAGCATTTCTATTTTACACAAGCAGCTGTCAAGTGTCGCCTGTAATTACAGAGGAGCTGCCGGTCCCGCAATAAACATGGTTTGAGGAAGGAACAGTTACAGCGTGGGGTTGTGTGGCGCTGCCAGCACGAAGGGCCGGGAACAAAGGGAATAAAACCGGCGCCGCTAGACTCGGGTCCTTCGGCAGGGAAAGGGAATGTTCTAATCATGCTGTGGAAATGTTTTTTTACCTTTCTGCTCTCTTGCTCCTATTTGCCTTCTATCGCAACCGTGGTCTTGAAACATTCAGGTATGTAGGTCACTCAGTCGTTGGCCATTTAAATGTAAATTAAAAATGTAAATGCTGAGTGATCAACAGCATTATCATTACAATCTTTAACAGGGGGGCGTCGCTAAATGCTAACAAGACCTGTGAGGTTTGGTGTGTTGAGACGTTAAAATCATCAAGAAAATGTAATGAGGATCAATAAATTGTTGGACAGCCACAAAAGAGCAGGACAATAATCAAGACATCAACATGCAAAAAGCCTTAATGCGCCCTGACAACACGACAACAGGGTGTTCATCTTTCGTTCTGCTTGTCGTAGTACATGTGGCTTAAGCTGTTTCACTGCACACCTCACATGTCATATGATATTAAGATGTAAACCATGAGACAAGATCATTATATTGTTTTACATGCCTATTCTATCTTGACACTTATGAACGAGGTGGTCCTCCCCCCAAAAGACCCCATAGTTAGTTTCTACAAGCAGTTTATTACGACTCATATTCACGTTTGTTGTTAGGTGGCGACCTCTAATAGCTGTTGTCAGGGAGCAAAGGAAGAAGTCAGGTGGCGCAGTACTCAACTCAATTTATTAAAAAAAAATCACAAATACAAATTTGCCTCGGAGGACAATCTGTACACATATGACATCACTGTCCCAGGACCTCACATCGGATCAGAAAAGAAATTAGGAAACGCTCTTGTGGGTCGTATTGGAGGGAAGGAACAGAAGACCTATATGGTCGTATGTGTTGGAGGACTTGTTGGTATGAACGGTTTCTTTAGTGTGGTTAGTTATGCAACATACCGTTCACAGCCTCACAGTGACCATGGGACTCTTTGCTTCATATTTACTCCCATATCACCGTGTTGTTACTTGAGCGGACATATTATTTCTCTCTGTTAAGTCCTAACTCTTTCTGGACTTCCCACTGTCGTTCTCACACGCCGTCTCCAGCCTGAACTGAACACGGCTGCATGTGAGAGACAACCCCCCCTACATACAGACCAGAGGCCCACGCTGTCAAACACACTGCGGCAATGTGGTGTAATCTGTACCATGTTACAGAGGGATTATTGTAATGAGCTGCGAGTTGTAGACGGTGGTTTTAGTAGAGATGTTATACGTGCGAGGAACAAATCCAGCTATCTGGAATTATCTAATGTGGCGGTTGGTTTGTGTCTTACTCAGTTACTTCAAGGTTACTTATTCCTTTGAGTCTGCCAGACAATCGCAATGTGCCGGTGTCACATGGACGCGTTTCACAGTGCGTCTGTGCGGGTATGTACATTAGCTGTGAATCCATATGGTGCAATCCGTATTGTAATCCCTGATTTACAATACCATTCAACGTTATTGTCCCTCCATTAATTACCACTCAGCCTCCCATCAGTTCCTCAGTGAGGATGTAACTAGAAAGTGTATCGATCTTGTGCTTAAAGAAATGTAAGATGACCAGTGAACTGAGGAATCTAATTGGTTAATTGATTCAGAGGACTGTAAAACAGATAACACCTATTATCCAACCCAAAAGCGTAATACCTCAGCCAGAAATCAACATATTGACCAAATCATGAATGTGCAATATATATATAAAGCAGGATTAAGAGAGTATATTGTGTTTACAATCGGTCCAATCCAATGTGTTAATTATGCTTGATTCAATGAAGGGAACTTTGCTTTGAGTTGTATTTATTGTGCTTTATATATATATCAAAGGGGGAGCATTTTAAGTAAAACACATTTGGCTGTAATGTCTCCATGAGAGACAATAGCTATCAGACATCTGAGGGGGCTCCGTGTCATCAGATCGGGATTCCAGGAAGCTCTGGACGTCAATAAGCATGTTGTGGAGTCAGCAGCTTTAATTAATCAACAGCCCATGCTGGGAAACATGATCTGCTTGTAACGGGCCTGGACGCACACACAGGCGCACGCAACACACACACACTGGAGAGAACACTTGCTTGTTCACGCAGCGCTGCACCCTTATGCGCCAAAACCTATTGTGTGCACCTTTGCGGTCGAGCAAACTTCTAGCATTTCCTTCCTCACGCGCAGACATCTGGATTTTCTAAGCATGTCAAATCCTGCATTTTTGACATTTATTAGCTGGCAGTTTTCATCTCCCCCGTCGAAACATTTTACCTTACTGAGCGGCAGATATCGTCCTATGCTGGTCGGCTCACATGAATCCTGCCCTGTTCTGATCTGTACCAATGGAATAACCGTGTTAGAGGTTCAGTGTGTCCAGTCAGTACCTTCAATTCCCTAATTAAATATTAAAATATTGTAAACTAAACAAGTAAGGGAAGTAGGTGAAGGGTGCACACGCTCTGAATGGCTGTATGGGCTTACAAAATGGAAATTACAAAAATATCTTTGGCCTCCACATGAATCTCAACATGCCGACTGCTGAGCCGCCGGCTTGCAGCTAACAGCGCTAATAGTGCTAACAGAATAAGCGCTGTATGAGAGCGGTGCAAAGCGACACGCTCACGTGCACTAACATGCACTAAAAGGCACCGGCCTGGCTATGTCAATAGGGTGAGTAACTTCATTCTCTGGTCAGGAAATCATTACTCCACTCTAATTTTACATAAAAAAAGGTTGATTGCTGGTATATTGTTAATCTGAATATCATATTGAGAAAAAAATTGTTTTCAATCAAATGCTCTTGAGAAAAATAGCTTGAAATTGCTTAAAAAAATAGCTTTATCTTATTCAATCTTATTCAAAGCCTACTGCTGAAGAGTCTGCAGTGTGGATCAGTATTCTCATTCAGTACAATAACGACAATTTCAGCCACACATCTCAAGGTTGCTTTGTCTTAAAGACACGGCGCCGCCCCCAGCGCTCCCTCCACCTCGTTGCCTATATGTCCTCCACCATCTCCTCCCCGGGGCCATCGTCCATCCTCCACTAGGCCGCCTGCGGTCCGGCTGCTGTCAGCTCTGACTGATGGCCGAGCACTTGACGTTGTCGGGAGTTTGATTGCCAGGGTCTCGTTATCTGTCACGCCAGCGAAAGCGGGAACTCAATCTCAGTTTCAGCCACAAACTGGTTTCCCCCGGCAACGCCCCCCCCTCCCTCACCATGGAAACAACGCACAAAGTGGCGCCTCCGCCGCCGCACTCGATCCAACGGCCTGCCATCTGTCAGCGTCAGTCAGTGTCCCCGTGTGTGAAGATAGTGTAAGAGAGAGCCGCTGTGTGTGTACATGGAAGTGTGCATCAGGCAGATAGCATGTCATTTATCATTGTCAATGTGTGTGTGTGTGTGTGTGTGTGTGTGTGTGTGTGTGTGTGTGTGTGTGTGTGTGTGTGTGTGTGTGTGTGTGTGTGTGTGTGTGTTCGAGCCGGACCCCTCTTATCTCATATCATCATGTAAACCAGTGCCCCCACCAGAGGTCACGAGATGATTCTCGCGAAACGATCAGCCAGTTATATACAAACAATTTACCCCAAAAAACTGTGCTCCTGCTGCATGAAGTTATGTCTTTATCTTTTTTTTTCTCCTCCATTTCCAACACTGGATACAGCAGTTTAAAAAAAAAATATAATCCAACGATCTGAGAGGATAAAGGTCGCCCTCAAAGCTCAGAAATATGGAGCCTTTGTCGAGGCGGCTTGCTAGTAGATCGCTCACACTCAATGGCCGCAAGCCCAAAAAAAGGTTGGTGAATGATTCAGAGGGTCGGGTGTGTGTTTGGACGGCCAGACACCGCCGGAGTAAAATAATACTCCTGTGCTTTTTTGTTGTTGTTGTTGTAATCTGGCCACACTTAAAAAAACCTGGTGAGGGAAAGGTCATTGTTGGGAAACTGTGTGCCGTCCTGCCGGACCACCTCCTTTCTGAGGTGGTCCTTTCTCTTCGTTGCGTACAGAGACATCGCCTCGGCACCTTATTCGTCCAGTGGTTGGGTTTATTTATCACGGCCCAAGACCATTCAGGAAACGTGCCACAGCTGCTGGTACGTTTGAGTACGTTCACTGCTTTGCCAGAAACACGGCTCATTATTGACCCCTTTCAAAGGTGACGTCATCATAAAGATGTGCACACGTTGGCCAATGGATGTGGCAATTGGCCCTCAGACGAGTCAGCAAACTTTAAACGCCGAAATCAAGCAGTTGCCAGCATCCAACATGTCTTGTTGGATGGAGCATCCAACATGGCTGGTTGGATGGAGCATCCAACATGGCTGGTTGGATGGAGCAACATGGTTGTTGCCCGTTCAGTTTGCCAGAATCGGTTCTTTCGAGTTCTGCAGGATTCCAACCGGAATCAAGACCCTTTCAGTTTAACAAGTGACTTTTCTCCACCAAATACTATATATATATATATATATACAGTATATACAGCAGTGGCGGGCCAGGGGTTTTCTAACTGCCCCCTCACACGAAGCAAACAGCGAGCTAGCACAGACCTGCTTTCCATCGCGCCTCAGGAGGCCAGGCAGCGTGAGATGCGCCGCGGGGCGGGGAGGACAGAAGGTCCAAGTGTTATACAGTACTGTCTACAGGAAAAGTCTACAGATGCTGCTGCTGCTGCTGCTGCTGCTTCAGTTTAATTGTGGATCGCAACCAACTTGACTGGGTGCATAGCGCCAACGGCTGTAACGGAGTGTTAGAGCCCAGCTAGCTGGCTGTCACTATGTAGATTAACCGGCTTCTCTACCATAGAGAGAAACAGAGGTGATGCGCTGGTGCCAAGCTGCACACCACCAGCTCGCTGGCCAGGAGCAGACCGACAGGCAGGAGGAACATACAAGACAGGAGCTGTGCAATGAGAAAATAAACTAATAGGGAAAAAATAATTAGAATACATGTAGTGTATTTGTGAAAAACAATTACATTATAAAATAGATGTCATTTTTAATTTATAAAAACCTTTTTTTAAATTAAAATTAAAAATTAAAAAAAATAATTATAAAATCTGCTTAGGCCAGCAGAGAAGGCTTAGCAGGCCCTGACAGCCCGCCACTGATATACAGTATACACCATTTGTTTAGGTTGCATTCTCCATCTTTGGCGGTTGATGCCCTTGCGTAGCCCCGACAAGCTATTGCACAAATTACAATTTTTTTCTCTAGAAGATGTTCACCAGACCCCACAAACTGTAGTTCGCAGGGGTCCAGATTACATAACTGCGGCAGTTTCATCAGAGAAACCTTCCGGAACAAGCCTCCATTTTACTGCCTCCTCTCCCATTATAATATACTTCGGCACAGAGTCACAGCTGGAGTCTGAGCAGGCCCGGGCTGTGCTCCAGTGTGAAAAAGAAGACATGTCTTTTACGTCTCAGTAGGATCATGATGTTTTCTGGGTATAACTAATAACTGAATCCCTGTGTTTCTTCCCCCTGCTTATTGCCTCTCCCTTCCCTTACCGGCCATCCACTCCATCCCTTTCTGATTGTCCTCGTTCCCAACCGGCACGTCTGTTTGTTCATTCACCCCATCCTATCCTCTTTTTGTTCTCCCTCCCTTGTCCTCATCTCCTCGCTTTCATCCATTTGCACCGCATTTCTTTCCTTAGCCTCTCTTCTCTTTCGCCCCCTTTTTTCTCTTTACTTCTTCTGCAGTCTCTCCTCGTTTCCTTTCCTCCCCTTTTCTCCTCTTCTGTTTCCTTATACAACTACCGTCCTCTACCTTCCTCCCCTCCTTCCTACCCCCCCACCGAGTGGAGCTATCTTAAGCTCGGCTCTGCTCTTTTTCCTAGAAAGTAATTTGGCTGTGGGTCGCTAAGTCACCCACCAACCATCACCCACCAATCGCCTCTATCACCGGGCGCCCATCTATCTCCTTCCCATGGTTAAATCCTTCTGCTGCCCGACACACACACACACACACACACACACACACACACACACACACACAAAAACACACAAAAACACACACATACAAACACACACACACATTGAGAGTTTAAGAAAGTCCACAGTGAAGCTTAATGAACACATTTAAATGTCCGGGCAGACTGACGTATTAAGGAGGTGTTGCTACACGATGTATCTTCTCAACTCAAAGCTCCATTTAAAGACACAGACAATCATCACAATCAAAGCTCCAAATATACACATATTCACACCGATTTTCCTCCCTGTGTCCTCTTATCAGTCCAGACAGACTGAGGAGGACCGCTACTACACTGCCACACTAGCATTGATAAACAAAATGTATGTGTGTGTGTGTGTGTGTGTGTGTGTGTGTGTGTGTGTGTGTGTGTGTGTGTGTGTGTGTGTGTGTGTGTGTGTGTGTGTATGTGTGTGTGTGTGTGTGTGTGTGTGTGTGTGTGTGTGTGTACCAGTAGTCACACACACACACACACACAGTGTCTGGCTCCCTATGTATTTAATATCTCTGGGCTCATGTGTTTGTGTGTGTTTGTGCGGTTTCCAGCTGCACTGCAAATAATGTTAGCACAGCTTTGGGATAAAGAACACAGCTGGGGGAAGCAGAGATGCGGAGGGGGGGATGAGGGGAAAGACAAAGGAAAGGTGGCGATAAAAACAAGCAAGACAGAGAGAAACAAACAGAATGGAGTGAGAGAGAGAGAAGAAAGCAGTGAAAGTAAGTGGAGGTAGAGAGCGAGGGAGGTCTACTTTAATGGACTATTCTGCATGCAGGTAGTTGCTGGAGGCTTTTAGAAAGCCCGGCACATTGTCTCTATTAGTCTGGTAAAAGGGCAAACACAACGGCAGCTACAATGCCGCGCCTCTGACTACACATCTCATTACTTGGACCGTTTTCAGGAAGCTTTTCTCAACGCGCTGTTAGACCACGGGCGCACTCCGTTAACCTTCTGGGATCTTGCGTCACGCCGGCGTGATATACAGTGTTTCCGTTTTTTATATATTCATATCTCCGCGAAAAAACGGCGCAGAAAAAAAAATCCGCTGCTGTGAGATCAGCAAGACTGCAGTTTCCGGCCCCCTCCTCTGTGTGTTTCTATGTGCCTGTAACGGGAGCTGAGCTCCGCCTTTCACCGTGATTAGTCAATTCAGGCGTCCGTCGACATTTTGTGTAAAACTACCAAGAACACTCAGGAAATCCTTAAGGACCTACCCAGCCACCTACGCTGCAAAAAGACATGTTTTTTTTTGTCAGATACACAGCCCACCATCCACCAGAGAAAAAAATACAGTGTTTTCTTGCAGTGTACTGCAGAACAAAACTTTGCACGCACTGCAGAGAGACGGCAGTTCTGGGCCCTATTCTTCGTAGCTGGCTTACTGAGTTAGCGGGCTAATTTTCAGGATAAGATGACGTAGGTCAGGCTTTTCGGTTCCTCAAAGCAAGTTTAGAGAAATCACCATAGCAACACAGCCAAAAATGTAAACCTGCTCCCGGGCAGGCTTACTGAAATTCACTGGATAAACTGGCCACTCCCACCGGACAAAAAAGGCAGCTCACTTCGTCATTGATGAAGGAGCGATAATAGTTATATTAGTTTTATAGGGAGAAAGTTCTTCCAGATCGCCAAGATCCATTCTCACATCATCATGACTTCCTGTACACGGCGCAATCGATTGTGCCGACAAGGAATCACTTATTTACAAGACCTTCTAGAGCCGCGGACATTGATCACCACAGGCGCAGCCGATCGCCCGTCTCACAGACAGAGACTATCAGCCACTGCATGCCGCACTGTTCTTAAGTTTATTTAGCGCTTAAGAAACTGATGGATGTGTTGAAAGCACTCACAGTTATATGACAGTGTTATTAGTACAACATATATATCTTTATTGTAGAACATGATTAAGGTGGACTCGTGATAAGAATACAGAGAATCATAAACAATTTATTTTCACTGCTTCAATTTCAGATTATGTATGTATTATGTATGTATTATTATACATACATACTGATCCGCCCATACACATATTCAAACTCCTAGTTATATGGTAATCTACACATACATGTATATACACATATATAGTACATGATACATACGCGCATACAGTACATATATCCTCATAAGTATATATTAATTTGTATACTACTGCCAGCAGTCACATTTAAATAAATATAACCTGATTGATTTGGGTGATGAAGCACTTAAAATTAGCCGACGCATTTAACTTGTCTGATATATTTGCAACGCTTATGTCTCGCAGGCGGTGTTAAGCTGCGTTCACTGCAAAAATGTTGCAAAAACGTTGCGAATTGTTTGCTGTGAATGCAGCATTCGATTTTGCCATGATTATGGTCGTGAATTCCAAATATGCGTTCATGATCATCTCCTTCTTCTCAGCGGAGAAAAAAAAAAAGGTTCCTCTGAGTTTATTTGCCATTGTACTGTTAGAACATTGTGGTGTCAGTGCTCGATTATTATCCCTTCTGAAGAGGAACGGACACGCACATTTATCCAGAGGACTGACGTCTGGTTAGAATTAACGAGACCGTTTCAGTGCGGATCAGCCGTGAAGAAACCGAGTAGTCTGATATCAATTATCTCGCTAATTTAAGCTGGATAATAGGACATTTGCTCAATTTTGTTGAGCCAGGTACGAGAAATAGGCCCCTGCTCTGCTCCGATCAGCTGTTCTGTTTTCTCTGCGCGACACGACACACGACCATGCGCTGGTAAAGAGAGTACATAGTATATACATAAAGAGTACATATGTTGTTCTTGTTCTGAAAACTGTTCTTGAAAAAACAAAACTGAACCTGAAAATGCACATTGTGTAAACATCGTAAATATTTTGTTTTTCTATAGTACATATTTTGACTCAAATATATAGTAAATATTTTGTTTGAAAACAAAAACTGTTGTAATATTAATTTTTCATTTGCACACACCCCATGAAGCTTGGTCTGTAGTATGAAGTCCCATTTCATCTCAGTCCCTCTCTCATTTTGATGAAAGTAGTGACAGACATCACTTCTACTCAAAAAACGATAATACCAAATTTGGTATTAGACATTTATTTAGATGCATCTACCATTTTATTCATATATTCCACTGCTTTTGTGAACGTTAGACCTTTGGTAAACCAATTTCCATCACCAAAACGTTTTGTCCACATGAGTAAAGGTATGTTTTCACAAGAGATATGAAGAATTTAAAAAAATCTAACTTCAATTGTTCAGCTTTAGGGCCATATTATCACTTTGTACTTGTGCCTTATGACAATTGTGCCTCATTATATAGAGAGCTGAGATTGTTCTGCAATTTTAGATGTAACACATGGGTACATATCTCATATGCAAGTGCCTTTAAAAAGTGAATTTAAAAAAAAAGATGTAAAATCGAGAAAAAGGCCTTAGACCTCTGACAAGAAAAGAACAAATATATCTTAAATTGTAATAATATATAGTAAATAAAATGTACTATTAATGTTGATGCATTAATAAATTGCTGTATGGCAAACGTTCTTGCAATTATTATGATTATGCAATTATGCAGCGCCTCTCTCGTCTTCCGACCCCTCAAAGCGCTGCACACTACATGCCAACATTCACTGATCCACACACACATCCACACACTGTTAGCAGACGTTGCCATGCAAGTTGCCACCTGCCCATCGAGAATAATTCTCATTCATATGCGCACGCACACACACACACACACACACACACACACACACACACACACACACACACACACACACACACACACACACACCTTCGGGAACAATTTGGGGTTCAGTATCTTGCCCAAGGACACTTTGACATGTGGACTGGAGCAGCCGGGGATCAAACCACCGATCTTCCAATTAGAGGACAACCTGGTGCTCCACCTCTGTGTCACAGCCCATAAAGAAAGTAGAATATATATATATATATATATATATATATATTATTATTATTATTATTATTATTATTACCCTGCCCATAGTGCTGCCATTGGGACATTGTAAGCCCGACCACCTGTCACTCAAAGCTCTTGAAATAGCAAAATGCCCAATACATACTCAACCCATACTTGTAATTACCACTGCATGTCCTGCAGTCCAATGGAGAAGGGTTGACACCTTTAGTCTCCTATTCAACATTTGTCCCATCTTTCTCCATGAACAGATTGTTGAGACTAAATTTGAAAAGGAAAATGGCCCTCAGTTATGAATTAATACAACATACACATACGTTGGTATATATATATATATATATATATATATATATATATATATATATATATATATATATGTATATATGTATATATATATATATATATATATATATATATATACATATATACATATATATATATATATATATATATATATATATATATATATATATATATATATATATATATATATATATATATATATATATGTGCCTGTGTCTACTCCTGGTAATCCTACAATAGTGCCTGTTTGGATCATATCTGCGTGTGTGTGTGTGTGTGTGTGTGTGTGTGTGTGTGTGTGTGTGTGTGTGTGTGTGTGTGTGTGTGTGTGTGTTGCTTTTTTTAAACACAACGTGGGATTACACAGCATGGGCACACACATGAGTGATGTGGCTTCGCTCTGCCCAATGAATAATAAAGTTGGGCTTGGCATTGCGTCCCATCAGCAGCACTTCACTCATCATCGTATGCTCCATGACTGGATGGAGCATTAGTCATCCATTCAGTTACATTTGGACTAAACTGCCGTCTGAATGCATTTAAATACTAAATACTGAATGAAGAGGTAAGAGCAAAGTGTAGTTACGGAAATGAATGCAGGATGTATCTTTTTCTTTTCTATTTTTATAGGAGCATGCTGCAGAGACGCATGTCAAGAAGCTGGACCATGAATACTGTACAGAGCGACGGTGTCCAAACTAAAGTTTGTCTAACATCTGACAGATGACAGCGTCACATCCGGTAACAACGCGACTTTGCTTTCCCGACTCGTCACATGTTTTTGGGTAAGAATAAGTACTTTCAATACGTTACTTATGTGACGCAACTCAGGTATGCCTATGTTACGTAAATGAATTCACGTGAGCCAGTTAAAATAAATCAAAGTCTGCTGGATCACCAGCTCTGATCGTCTAGTCGTGCCCTGAATAGGTCGGTTAAAAGCCAAAGGGTGCCTTGTGCGTCAGTATGCATAGTCAATTATGTTTCAAGTGAAACGTGTTTTCTCCTCAATTAAGTTTAGTTTTGATGTATCACGACATAATTTTAAACACATGCTGCGGACGTCCCCCAGGAAGGGAAGGACTTTTCAAACAAACACAGGACTGTCACCCAGAAAGCCACTGTTCATGTCCTGTGTGAAACTAAAAGTCAAAGCTGACTTATATTAATGTAGATAACTTAAATGATCAACAAACTCAGTTATCTTAGACCAAACCGTTATGTTTTTACTCAATATAACCAAGTCGTTGTGTTGCATTTTCTTTTTTCTTTTCCATTTACAATATTAGCCACATGTTTAAAACTGCAACCTTAATCTGGGAGAAAATGTATTTCCCCTGGCAACATACATGCAACTTTATGGTTACTTGCATGTATTATTATTTCCATATATTTTCCTTCATGTATTCTCTGTGAAGCATGCTGTAACCGTTGTTTTTGATGAGAGCTGCACAAATCAAGTTCATCACAGTCAGGGGCGTCGTTAGACCTGTTTTAGGGGGGCTGAAGCCCACCTAAAACGTTCTTCAGCCCCCCCAAATAATTTGGCTTGACATTTTATTTTTTTTATTTTGGTGATGTCATTAAATTAAACTATTGTTTCTCACATGGGCAAGTTACTTATAACTCTAAAATGCTACATATGTGCGTGTGTTCTGGTTTTTGTATGTTTTCTCCCCTTCAAATTACAATCCAATAGCCTACCTACGTTTTGGGCACTAGGACCTTGGGGAGGCTGCTGCGCTGGCTTTCTCACTCTGCCAAATAACGTCTCTCATCAACCACAGCAGGATTATACCAAGGAGTTTATCTCAAAGTAAACTATACCAAGGAGTACCATCATACAATATTTATCATTCAATAATTAAGATGAAATGTGTTTTTTTTTCTCTATTGAATGGTATATTTGACACTGAACTAGTTCATCTTTATCTCAGTGATAGTGTCCAAATGAGCATAAAATATCACTGGTTTGTAAAAACTACAACTCAAAACTTGACACTGTCCGGTCCATTCTCCATCCATTGGATATGAAAGCTAGTTTATCCATCTTTCCTTTACAAGCAGGAAAAGTATTTCTCTCTCGTTATTTGAGAAAAGTTCATACCGTGCTACGAACAGATCGGGTCCAATCTACATCCAGGACATGGTAAAACCGTACACCCCAGCTCGTTTGCTCCGCTTCTGCCAATCGGCTTGTAGCTCCGTCACTGCGTGCTAAACACTCAATTCAAGACTGTTTGCTGTCCTGGCTCCTCAATGGTGGAATGAACTCCCCGTTGACATCAGGACAGCAGAAAGTCTCTACATTTTCCGCCGCAAACTAAAAACACTTCTTTTTCGACTACACCTTGAATAGGGAAGGTAGCACTGTAGTAGCGCTTTAGTAGCACGTAAATGTCTCTTACTGATAGCACTTTGTAGTTAACTTTATTGAAGAAATTGTACTTTCTTGATTCTTGTTGTTCTGAGTTTGTACTCATGGTTGAATTGCACTTATTGGAAGTCACTTTGGATAAAAGCGTCAGCTAAATGAAATGTAATGTAATATCCGCGGCCCCAAATGGCAAACATGCCAGTTCCCTTGGGGCTAAGCCCCCCCTTTCTTTCGATCCTAGAAACGCCCCTGATCACAGTTATTTCCCGAGAATGCCACATAATGCTGACACATAACCCACATGTATCTGATACCAGGCTGCTTTCCAAGGCACGGCGTTGTAATCGCCTCTCTACAGTTGGAGCAAACTGTATAAAAGAAACAAAGCTGATAGAAAACTGGAGGAACGAGCATCGAGACGAAGACAAGACGACAGACAGGTCTGGACCAACACTAATACATTGAAGCTAAAGAAACAGCTAGAATCCTGACAAGGTGTTCCAACGTGTTCTGCAGAGGAACAACGGGAGCAGCAGTCTCGTACCACAGAGCTGTTGCAGAAGGAAAGAATACAACACAAATTAGCCTTCCTCTCTCCATTCATCCTGTGCAGAGGCCAAACCTGCTGCCAGCTGCTGCTGTCAGCACAAACTAACAGTGTGACAGACCAAAGAAAAGGTTGGTTATCTGCTGTACTTTGAAGCTACCTGCTGCCGGCCGTGTACGTTGCCCCAATCAGAACACTGAATGACACCACCTGAACCCCCCCCCAGCCACTTCTCTTTGATCTCCATTTTCTTTTGAAATGACGGCGGAACGTCAACCATTAGCCTCCACCTCTCTCCTCTGTCTTCCCTGCATTTCATGACGAGCCGCATCCGACCTCCTGCTATTGGCGATGCGTGGGAAAGCCAGTGTGAGCGTTTGCGTGCATGAGGAGGAGGAGGAAGAGGAGGAGGAGGGGTTAGGGGGGGTTCTGCCGGTTCCTCGCTGTGCTGGGGTTCATTACCGAGGATGGAGCATGTCGAGGATGGAGCATGAGGCGTGTCTCACCGCCTCTGCTGCAGCCGTGGCAGCTGGTCAGGATCTTGGAAGGTGATGGAGGCAGCGAGAGAAAGAGGAGGAGAAAGGAGGGAAGCGAGGGAGGCAGAGAGGAAGATCTCGAGGCAGTTGGTGGGGGGTAAACATCTCACCTGTCGCCCTCGGTTGGGGAACACGAGTTTACCATTCACCCCTCCCCATATCACCCTCCCTTCGTTTCGTATCGATATTGAAAGTTACATGGTATAGCAATATGAAACCATAAGTAATCACTGACTTTAGTATCATTGTTACTAAGGGCGGTTGTGACAGTATTGATGTTATTACTTTTCACAAGGTTAACCGCGTTACTTTGTGCATTTCTGCAAGTGTGATGTGAGGCTCCATCTTTGTTTTGTCCAGAAACCTCAACGTTCAGCGAATCTTGTGGTTTGCAGAAACGTACAATGCCGACATTGTTTCCACCGACTGGGTCGTTTGTGGCCGCTGTGTGCAGCCACAGGCCGATGCTGCCGTCGACATTTACTGCATCCGTCCAGCCGAGCCAGAAAGGTTATTTTTCTTTTCCCCTACAATATCTGATAAGAAAAGCTGCAAACTGTGTTTATGTACCCCCTCCCACCTCTACCTTTTTCTCTACTTTGATTTTCGTAGCCTCTCTCTCTCTCTCTCTCTCTCTCTCTCTCTCCTGTTGTCAGCATGCCTTTCTTATCATGCTCCGTGTTCAAGGAAGCTAATTAGCTCAGCAATTGTTAGCTGACGCAGCACTAGAATTGACTAGCTAATTTCCAGACCGTACAAGTGCACTCGTGCATACACACACACACACACTCAAACTGCAGGACCTCTACAGTAGTTCCCCAAATGACTCTTCTACGTGCTGTGTGTGTGTGTGTGTGTGTGTGTGTGTGTGTGTGTGTGTGTGTGTGTGTGTGTGTGTGTGTGTGTGTGTGTGTGTGTGTGTGCGTGTGTGTGTGTGTGTGTGTGTGTGTGTACTCTGGTATAATGACTTGCAGTGAGCTGCAGTCTTGGAGGTTTTGAAGCAGAGCAATGATGAGGCTCTTTCTGAGTTGGACACCGGTTTATATTCAGCAGAGTTTCCTCTGATACCACACAGCAGTAACAGCAGCTGTGGCGTTTACATCACTGCGTGGAAGATAGGAACTTATGACAATAAATAGCTTGACATCAATGGCCACTACTGCTACTTTAACAGGAATGTTGTGCTAATGCTTAGCGTTCCTTTGGATGAATATTTCCTTCTGTTAATCTGAAAGGAGTTAGTTGATCTTTTATTTTACATATACTGTATATATATAATATATATATATATAATAATATAAAATGAAAATATATATATGTATGTATATATATATTATAATTATAATTATTTTATATATATATATATATATATATATATACTCTCAAAACAGATTAAGTCAGGCAACAGGAGTCAAGATCTGGGGAACAAACGTGAAACATCTGCTGCTTTTCTGTAGCGCCGAGACACCTCAGTTTGGGGAAATAAGGGCATCGACCTGCCAGGACGGGACACCACAGTTGTGTTGGTTTGGACACCAGAGTTGTGGGTTTGGACACCAGAGTTGTGTTGGTTTGGAGCAAAACAAGGAGCATAGGCCTAGTTCTTTTAACTATAGTTAAGATTCATATCCATAATATTACAACATTTCGGCTGAGAAACTTTGGTGAACGCCCATGTCTCCTGCACGTGTATCACTTGCCTTACCCATAAAGGAGGGACACCCCAGGGTTAAACTAACCCAGTTGATGACTTACATTAAGAACAAGTTTAGACAAAGAAATACAATTTAAACCTAAATGTGTGTTGTTTTCTATCCATTAGTCTGAAAGTAGACAAATGGCCTGAAATCTTAAAACTGACCTGAGCAATAAACATAATTCCCCTGAAGGTAAAAAAATAGGCAAAACAGTAGTAAAACATGTGCCTTTGCAGTCGGAGAAGCACAGGGGTTACATAACCTCAGAAATGGTTACACTCTACTGAGGTATGACAGGAGCGAGCATGAACAATACCAGGACTCATGGAGTTCCGCCATCATTGAGTCTATAATTCACATGACATGTCAAAAGTGTTTTCCTGCAAAAGGCCTGTGGTTCATGTTTGAGCTACACTTTATTCGAGTGGACGAGCCAGTTCTAAATGAAAATGTCTGAGACATTAAATGTAATAGGGCCTATGAGTCTGCATTTTCATAAAACTTGAGTCATGGCCTGTGCTCTTTATGGACCACCGAGGAAATGTCGCTGCTAGTGTGTCCGCCTCCAGTTGCTCCGATGATCTGTGTACTTAGACGGAGTATTCGATGAAACATTTCAGTGCGGAAACCCACTCCGGGGGCCAGAAGAAGACTCAAACACAATCACATTTTGAGGCGAACATCAGCACCTTAGCGGCACCAATCAGGGTGCAATAAATCACAGAGGAAAGCACCTGTCTAACCAACCACTTCATTTAACATCTCAATATGCCAAACTTATTTCCAACAAAGCAGGATGGAAACACTAAATCAACGGGTTGCAGCTCTTGCAGCACATTGCGCGTAAGCGGCCATCAGCAATGTCTACCGCCCAACCACCCATTTAATGAAAATGTCACAGGTTTTCCAGTTCAGAGACGACACCGTTAAAGAAGAACCATTCTCAGGTGAAGTGCCTCATCCTTTGGGGATGAATGAACTAATGGGTGTGGATGATTTATTGAGACGCTCCGGATCCATGAAGTAGTTGTTTTTTCCACTGTTCTCTCTTCCTCTGTGGAGAGGTCAGAGGTCACGGTTCAGTGTCCCGCTCAGCTGAAGGATGTCCTCTGGTGGCAGCTAAATCAGATTTGACTCTGAGTTTGTTTGTGCATCCTGGTTCTCTTCTTCTACCATCACCCCTGACTCTTATCGGACTATTAAAGGAAGCATTAATGCCACTAAATAGCTCCAAGGTTTCAAAGTGAAGTGAAGCCTCCAGAGAGATTAATTGTGCTGCGAGGATTCTATAACTTTCAAGTTGAGGAATCAAAGACAAAGTCCCATACCACCAGAGTTCTGCCAAAGACAAGGCTCTTCTAATGGAGGCCGGCGTTGATGTTCTCATCTCGCGCTAAACGCTTCCTTGTTACTGTGGGCAGTTGGAGTTCAGTAGAAAGTAAATAGTTCCTGCATGAAACTGAACAAAACAAGGTCCGTATGTTATCTTGAGTAACAGCGTCACGATCCTCTGGGAAGAGACATTACAGTTTTTTTGGCACTTTGAGCACCACACGCCGAGTGCCATCTAGTTCCATTATATTGGAGAGAAGGTAGACATATCTACGGCCGATATCTGAAACACTCTGCAACTCACACCCAAAATGATTCAGATCGATAAATGGCACTACAGGTAAGAACACACTACACTATGAATCTGACCTCCACGACATGCATCTGATGGGATTCTGGCATTGGTGAGAGGAACACGTTAATTCTACTGTAGGAGAATGACGATGAAAAAAAGATAATTTCATGTTTCAAAGGTAATTTAAAAACAAGGAAAACTATAACTCACACATGGCAGAACACATCAGAGAGGACGAGGATACTAGGTTAAAGATATATGTGATGATTATTGACGTTCTGATTTGGATTTTTCACTTGCTTTGTAGAATTATTCTTAATTTTGCCTTCGAACTTGCCCAAAATATGCAGTCGGGAACCTCTATTAAATCTGAAAATAGTCCGTCACACTAACAGGTATTTCAATCAGGAGAGACAGTGGGTGATTAGTAGTTAATGTTTATTATGCCGATAATGAGTCCATGGTTACACAGAATTTATTTGGCGCATGGACTCCGCGAGGAGATTGAGATCGCACTGTGTTTGCCCTGAGCGGCAGCAATCTGTAGATCCCCCCCGGGGAGTCCAGACACTGGTGGTGGTGGCTGAGGTTCTGCTGGAGTTGCTGGAGATGCCGATGGGGTGCTGAATCTGAGAAGGTGGATGGTGCTGGGGAGGCGGCGGGTCGCATGAGACGGCAGCAGGACGCTAGAGGCGGAGAAGGAGAACATTTAAAGGAGAAGGCAGCGAGCTGATAGGATAGCGAGGAGGGCGTGACTCTGCGCTAATGGCTGGGCGCACCCGGCTGCTGAACAGCTGGTAGAGTCTGACACTTCTGACGCTCCTGACAGGGACATCCGGTATGACGTGCGTGCTGCTGGTGAGTGACGTATGAGTGAGGGCCCGCCTGGTGTGAGGGGGTTGTCTTCCTGTCTGAACTTACGCTATAGCTTCATATCATAGGTGCTATTTCCACATAGTAAAAATTATGCCATAATAATGTTAACAGCAGTGGCGGCCGGCCAATAGAGGGCAACAGGGCCTGGCCCCACCCACCTTGAGCCACCAAAAATGAAGAAAAAAAAATACAAAATATTTATAATTTAATTAATTATAAGAATTATAATAATATTAATAAATTATACAAATTGTCAATATTTGTGTTTTTAAGCTATGGAATATACCCAGTAATATTTGTAAAATAGGATATCTGCGCAAAATATATGCTTTCCTGCTGCCTGCCTCTCAGCTGCCCCGTGCACGTATCTGCTGCGCCGTGCACGTAGTGGGGCTAGATCGATTTTGCCCAAGGAAGACGGGTCTAATACGCAGTTTAGCCAATCACTGATTAAAGATAATAATGAGTAACATACAATTTATCCAATCCAGCGCCCCCAATTTATCTCATCTTGCCCCTTAGACATTTATTTACATGTATCTACCATTTTATTCATATATTTCACTGCTTTTGTGAACCTAAAACCTTTGGTAAACCAATTTCCATCACCTAAACCGAGTTACCACCTATATGCCACCTGTAAAGTTATGTTTTCACACGAAATATGAATAATTTCCAAAAATCAAGATTCCATTTTTCAGCTTTAGAGTCATATTTTGTCTTTACACTTTTGCCTTATGACAATGGTGCCTCATTATATAGAGAGCTGAGATAGTTCTGCAATTTATGATGTAAAACATGGGTATGTATCTTATTAAAGAAAAAGGTGAATTTAATAAATGATATCAATTCGAGAAAATCGACTGAAAATGACCTCAGTGTTCCAAGAGTTAATAACTTGTGTATTCAGGTGTCCACCAAGTCAATTTCTAGAAGAGGCCTAGTTGTTTTTGAAGATGGCAAGTTGGCAACTATTCAATAACATAGTCGACTGCTTTCTGAAAAGAGGAGGACACGCTGGTAACTGATCGTCTGATACATTTTGATGATGTAGTTATAATTTCCCATAATTTAAAGTTATTTGTAAGATTTTACATACATTGTATTTTTGAAATACAATGTAATGCAGGTTTCCTCACCACACTGATTGGGTGTTTCCCCAACAAACAAGGTTCATATGGGGCATCTTAAAATATAAACTTGTTCTATTAGACTATATATATATATATTGTATATTTATATTTTATTATAATATATTCATGATATTTATATTGTATATTTATGATTATATTATATGTTATTTGTATATCATATTATACTGAATATTATGATATATGATATATATATATATATATATATATATATATATATATATATTAATATACTGAATTGTATGAAAGTAGTAATGCATTTTTTGATACCTGTTTTGCATTGAATCATACTAGGATGTTTGCTGAAATTAATTGGCTGGCCCTACCCAAAAAAAAAATCAACCAGTCGCTACTGGTTAACAGTGTTCCTTGATGACAGATTGATTTATTAAAGAGTTGCAGGCGGCTAATATGTCAGCCGGTATGTTGTCCACAGGGCCGTACTGTAGCAATGTTGAATCCATACATGCATGTAAACTGGAGTTGCCCTCCCTCATCAGGTAGAGAACTTGGGAAGGTCCTTTTGGGAGACAGCCTGCCTTTGTTCACCATGCAGTGAAAACGTTTACTAAACTCCTCATTGGATCCAAACATCTCATAATACAAGCCTGACACTCTTCTGCGGCCATTTCTGCTCTCTGTCATCTCCAAATGAATGAGATATTTATGCTCAACCCACCTTATTAAACTGAAACAGATCACTCACTGATTGTGTTCGCTACCGGTGCAAAATTTTTTAAGAAAAACTAATATAATCATGTTCAGTAATGCAGCTTTTTCCATCGCGAAAACACTGAAACAGTTTAACCGTATCAGCAATTATTGCGTCCATAATTTGAGTCCAACTTGTGGAATGGACTTTACAATTTGAACACAGAATATATAAATGCATGACTTGCCCTTCACTAAGCCGCTACTCCGCTAAGCTGCCACCATGGAGCCCACACTGTCACTAACTGCACTCTCTGAGGAAATGCTATCGGTACATGATCGGCTGTTCCTCACAGGTCTAAGACTGGGAGTTGGGAGTCACACTGTGTTGGTTATATGCATCACACACTCTAATATTGAGACTGTTTTTTTAGTTCCGTGAGCTGGCTGAGTGTGCAATGTAGCCTTGCCCTTGAGTAAATTAAGCCACAGACCCATGCTCTGTAATTATGTCAATATGTCATGCATTATTAACATGCAATACAATGTATTGCTTGAGGATCCTCTTATCGGGTTCAGAGATATTGCTAGCTAATTGTGTGTGTGAGCGAAGCCAAACAACCAGGCAATTTAATCCGGTTGAGCAGTGGAGCTGCTAGCTGCTGGAGTCACTCTCTAAACTTACCGGCTGCCAAATTTACAGTTCAGGGGCTTTAGACAGTTTTTCAAATTTCTTATTTAAATCGCTGGATTTTAACCAATTGCCAGACTGGAGGGAAATCAAACTGTTCTGTTATCTTTTCTACCTACAACAGACTGCCTTCAGGTGTTTCTGTCCTCCACCCTCTCTGCTTGGGGGCCCTTCAAAGGAAGTTATACATTTTAATAGTTAAAGTGATACTGCACCAATGAAGACAGTATTAACCACTGAGCGGGCAACCGTCACATACATCATTACATCTTAGTACATGATACCTGTAACAAGGATGGAGCTCAGTCAAATGGCCGTCATCAGGCATGCGGATTAGAATAAATTACTTCAGGGAACATGTTTTCTCAACACCTTTTAGAGTTGTGTGCTGCTGGATTTCTTCTTTTTCTTGTATTCTTGCATTTCTTATATTTTTTACTTTTAATCTCTTTTAAATGTTAGTTGCCATTCTTATGAATTTTTTAGTTTGTTGCAAAATCATTAACTTAAATCACATCCGACGAGTGACTTAAATATATTAAAGACATTCCTTAGTCAGTGACAGCTACAGTAGGCTATGCTCACGCTCTGAGATCACAGATCATTACATAACCTGACAATAAACCGGATATTGAAGCACCAGGAAAACCGTAAAATAATAAAACTGAGGAGGACCATATGATTGTTCCGTTGGGGTCCGCGCCTCACGGGGAGATTAGCAGGTAGCTGGAAGGAAAACAGTGTGCCTGCAGCCGTGGCCTCTATTCTCCATCCAGGCTCCCTGGAGGCCCACGGTGTATGGTCTGCCAACTTCTAGCATTACACACACATGACTGAGTCCAGGAAACACATCACACAGTCTCACACCACCCAGCAGAGACTGCTGAATGTGCTCCTCCGTCTGCCATCCAACAAGCCTGTGTGGAGAGTAATGTTCTATTCATTCTATTCTCGTTGAAAGGTGAAATATAAACACAGCGGCTGGTCCAGGAAGCAAGAAGTGCACCAGAACCAAAAAGAATATGAATAAATAAGGGATAAGACAGAACTCACTGGAGAACAACTGCAACCATACATTTAAGCGATATCCTGCTGATGGAGAAGCAAAAAGACAACAATAGTAGCATGTACTGTGTGATCATTATTGAACCCAGTGGCGGCTTCCTCCTGTTGCCATGACGATGCACAACACTGATGATATTGACTCTGCTCTGAACATAGATGATGCTCAGCATGACCGTGTTACCTGAGGAAGACAACACCAGCCGTTCTGTTGTAAAGGAATACCCCTGTTGAGCTCTCTGATTGTGTTTCCTCAAGAACTATTTTTAACTCTGTTGTCACTCACAGAACCACCTATCTTTATAAAATGGCAGACATTTTCAAAAGAAATACAGGTGATTGGGTGAACATTCAATCAAACTCGAGTCGAAGCGAGTTGAGAAAAGCTTTCCGTGCCGTCAATGTTGGCTTTTGGTTTCACATGGGACAGCGTTCTCCAGGGTGAAAGTCCTGTGTTTGTTGATCCATCTATCCACCCCGACCTCCTCCCTTTGTGGACCGTATCAGGGCTGTTGGGTATCAAAACTACCTTTTACCTTCGTTTACCTTTTACCTTCGTTTTGAAGATGTCTGAAATCTTCAATACGAGTTCTGTGGTGGTCAGTAAGACGAAATAAAAACAATAAAAAAAAAAAAACAGTTATAAAGATGTAATGATCTATCGAAGTAAGTGCTTGACACAGTTCAATGCTGCTCTTACCTTGACGTTGTGGTGGTCCAATTGCGAAGTCGTATTTGTCATATTATTCTATTCAAATTGTGTTAACTATTTCTCGAATTTGCAGCTCCCCCCACACACACACACTTCCAGGCCCTTTGGAGAGCAGCATCAGATGTAAATGGTTCAGAGAATGGGACTCTCTGCTCCGCCTCGAGGAATAAAGAGATAAATTGGAGCTCCACTGACAAATAGGTGTCATGTCCAGAGGCTGTGCAGGTACAACTAAGCTGCTTCAAGCCACACAAACAAGAGATAAGCTGCTGGCCTACAAGTCACCTCAGCTCAGGCTTAATTCATAAATTTAATTCGTATGGCAGCACTAACCTGGAGGGAAGAGGAGTGAGTGTGGAAGGTGTTCAAATCCTGAGCCAGATGGATTAAGTGGATCAGAAGACTGCAGCCCTTAATAAAGGAGCCCCTCCCCCACCTCAACCAGGCATCTTCACTGCTCTCCACAAATTCTTAATTAATCGTTTTATTTTTTCACGGCATTATAAATTATAATCGCAAATATATGACGTTAATTATAATTCATAGTTTTGCTGTACAGAATTAGTTGTGGAGGCCTTATACTATTTTGATGATTTCATATGAATGTAACTTTCAAGGATTCAAGGATCGTTTATTGTCATCATGCAACACAGGGATGCACAACGAAATGCGCTTGTATCCCTTTTGCAGCTCAAGAAAAATATGACAAATAAAACAAAGCAAAACCATAGGGCATTTCTGTCGTGCAATTTTGGAATTTACATCATAATGAACATAAACAGCAGCAACAAAAAAACAATTCTCTGGACAGATAATATGGCCAACATCAGGAAAACATCCTGTCCATCAACTTTCAATGTAGTTTGAGCCCCAAGCATCATGATGTGAACACACAGTCTCCCTCCTCTTGTTCTCGGTCCTGCTGTTAAGTTCAGCTTGATCCTGGACCAGGATGGATCCAGGTCTCTGTGAAGATGTGGACTCGACAATCACTGACTCAAAACTTTGAAATGTCCTTCATGGTGGCAGGCTGGATTGGTTTCTGGGCCACCTTAGGGACAATAAAGGTATAGCTAGTATGATTATACGTTTATGTAATAGTGGACGATATGGATCAATTCTTTAACAGAAATGATATCATGGCAGCAACACAGTCTTGTGAGCTACTATAAGTTATGTGTATTCAATACAATGTAATCTTAATAACCTGGTGGGAATGTTTTGAACCCAGGGAATAGTCTGCAGTGGTCTAATACAAATGCGTACTATCTAGCGGAAGAACAGAATCCATCCTCACATTGTCACCTGACACTAAATACATGCATCAGCCAAATAAGTGAAGCCCTCGGGTATCATGTAGTGATCTCTGCTGGAGGCCGGAGCTCCTGCAGCGAACCATCTGCGGCACTTTGTGCGCAATATTCACCGTGTGTGTGCACCGAAGCGCGGCCTCTTTGATTTACTTCCAGGCGGTTTCGCTGCACGCCCCCGAAAGAATACGTCCGCGACGCCTCCATCTTGCTCATGAAACTCAACAGTGCTCCGTCTGCGGCTCCTCATGCCTCCGCTTCCCCACTCCGCCAGATGACAAACACAGCGGAGCGTGACGCCAAGTAGAAAAGCCCTTCTGAGCCATTAGGAGACGGACACCGACAGCGTGGGGTGTTTACAGTGAGCCGGCCTCTTCCCCTGCTCTCCGGCTCTTCACTTCCATTTGTCTGCCTTCCCTCACCCTCCACTAAGCACTTCATATACATTTCTCTCACCCCTCTGCTGTCGGCTTCTATCGGTGTTCTCTCCATCACGCGCCTCTGCTCACCGCCATCGTCCCGTCTCAGATTGCTGACACTCCTTTTCTCTCCCTTTTATTTCTTCAACCGGCTCCGCCCTTTGCCAAGCGCTTTCTCCTCCCTCTCTTCTCCCACCACTCAATTAGATTTTATTTTTTTTATAAATCTCCGCAGTGGTAAATTATGCGCTGAAATAAGTGGAACATATTCATGCGTTTCAAACATTTCTCCGCAAGAAAATAAAGGAATAAAGAAAGATAGAACTCATTTTTTCCTCCTAGCGAACCTATATTGGGATTTTGCTTACAAAGCGTAGACTGTCGTCGCAAGAGGAACAGCATCAGTCGTGTCCCTAAACACGACAAAACCCTCTGGTGACCGTAGTGACTGTGAGGGGAGCAAACAACAAAGTTGCGTTGTCACAGAGTGACAAAGAGCAGCAGTTAGGGAGGAGGCCGGGTGGACGGATGGGTCAACCAAACATCAGGCTTTAAACGGACATGCAGGCCAGACACATTGCTGTTAATGCTCTGGTCATTTGGTCTATTTGGCTTCAGACTAGTAGATAGAGAAACATCCAGATTACACAAGTACCCTGTAGGTGTTTTAAATAATTATTACTCTATTATATACACTACTTTCTCTATTTGTGTCCTAAATTCACCAAAAGTCAGCAAAACTGAAATGTATAATTCAACTGGGGACGTTTCATGGTGATATCTATCAGATAAAATGTGTATCCAATTCAACCCATCGCGCCTTCTCCTAACACGAGACACTTCGTGTTTCCTGTTTCCAACCAACAGTCAATAGTTTTCTTTATAGCACGACCACGATAGTTCCATAACCTTAACCGTGTTTATTAGTGTCACTAAGATGGAAAAGTTCCTCTGACCACAACACGATCATTTTACATTCTGTGGCCTTTGACCTTTTGTGGTGTCGCATCATAAAACATATTTTTGTTTGCTCTGGGAGGCAGAGACTCGTGATGTTGTCCCGCTGAGTGAGATCAGAAGACGCGTGTGTATGCGTCCCTCTGGAGGACGTTAACACTCGACGTCGTCAGCAGTCTAAATGTGGAGGAGGAAGGTAAGCGCTGACACTGCCACGTCCTTATCAGCAGCTCCTAACACTGTGGAAACAGATTCGCTGAACAGGGATTGCAGCCACAGTTATTTTAATCTCCGTCTCGATGATTGTCAGGAATATCGTACAAATACGCCATTTGCACTGAAGCGCTTGATTTCAGGTCAGAGCGCATGAGGAGTGTTTGGGGATTAGTAGTACGTTTTTGGTTGTTGCGATAATATCAATAATAGCCAAACTATCCCGTAACCGTTTGTCATCCAGACAATTAAGATAAATGGTATCCACCTAATGGTAGCCCCCCCGTCCTTCCATCCCCTGTAATCACTCTGCCCCACTTTCTCTCTCTCTCCCCCCGCCCCCCTTCAGCTCATAAGGTGTCGTCCATCCTGTGTACTTAAAGGGGGACATTTCAGGGGGTTATTAGGATGAAGTGGCTGAGCCTGACATTAAGGTAATTCATCACACTTATTGATGCTTCACGCTTGTCACATTCTGCATGCTGGGTCTGCACCTCCTCGCTGCGTCTCAGAGTGGATGTGTGACAGACAAATAGCGCGCGCGTGTGTGTGTGTGTTTGTGCAGCTCAAGGCTCGGGGGCTAATATTGCTTCATAACAGACTATTTTCCATGCCACATTACGCCTGTCTCCCTCCTCCCTCCATCCTCTCTGCCTGTCTTGTCTCAGGCCCAATATAATAAAATAACCCAGCATGCCACGGGCCAGCGGCTGTTTGC
Source organism: Myoxocephalus aenaeus (assembly GCA_038501785.1). Taxonomy (NCBI): domain Eukaryota; kingdom Metazoa; phylum Chordata; class Actinopteri; order Perciformes; family Cottidae; genus Myoxocephalus; species Myoxocephalus aenaeus. Next base: position 1,586,950 of record JBAMJR010000160.1, on the reverse strand, counting down.
AGAGCGCGGCTGATCGATAGAGGGTGGGAACATTTCCCACTCACCCCTGTCCTGTTGTCCCGAGCCAATCGACCCTGCCTCAGCGGCGCCGGAGACGGACAGGTGGCTCTTGGAAGACGGTCCCGGAATGCCAAAGAACGAAAGCCATTTCACCTGCTGCTCACTTTACATGCTCATGACAGCCGGGGAGGAACGTCCCTGCCCGGGAAAGGAAAGAAAAACAAGGAGAGGACGACGTCGGGACATCGGCGCCTGATGTAAAGCGGGGAGGTGTAAATTGCAGCTGGTGTGCTCACACATATCCATAACTGAGGTGATGAATTAGAGAGACTGTTCGTCGACAAAAGGTCACAGGTTCAAGCGGCAACTCTCACATCTTGCCAGCATCCGTGAGCGTCATCCACTTCCTTGTTGACTCTCTTAACATGGCGGCGTGCTTTCTCTTGCTGGGTTTTCAGAGCCTACGAGCTCACAGCAATCAGTATGGTTCTTAGCTGGACAACCTATGACATATTATTATCATCAAGGATACGTTGGGCTACTGAGAGATGTCAGGATTTAGCATGTGACGGAACTTTGCATGTTCTAGGACAGTTTTTATTAAAGATATTGTATGCAACCGATATTGATTTTCTTTTATGTTTTCTCTAAAAATGGATAGAGGAGAGTGTCATTGTTATTCATACAAACATAAGAACCACTCCTGGACATTTAGGGACTAAATTATGTTAAATAATGTCAAGCTTAATTCTTTACAGAAAATTGTCTCAATCAATTCACATTTCATAATTCTATAAATTGTTCTGTATGGAGACTATGTAATTACAGTGGTGGGCCGTCAGGACCTGCTAAGCCTTCTCTGCTGGCCTAAACAGAATCACAAAGTTATAGCTATTTTATAATTTAATTGTTTTTCACAAATACTCTACATGTATTATAATTATTGAGACACGCAGCAGGACGCTCGAAGCAGGAATACAGCACATTTAGAGGAGACGTGACTCTGCGCTAACATTAGCAGAGTATATCAGCACGTCATCAACTATCTAGCTACTGAAGGTATACCGAATGTGTTCATGTTATCAGTCGATAAAGACAAGCCCGGCTTTGCAGGAACAGGGTTGTCCCTTGATTTCATTGTCTTGTGTCTTGACACTGTGATCTGCAGCTTTAGCTTCTACGGGTTTTTCGCTGCTGTATCAGTTTTGACATCTCGGATATATCCTTCAAACGCAAACTATAGACCCTTCTGTCAGCTTCTCTCTGAAGTAACTTGTTCGATCCGTTGTGTTATTTAGTTAGTGACAGTGTGGGCTCCATGGCCGCTCTGACAGCTTGACGGAGTAGCAGCTTTGTAAAGGGTCAATTACTGTATTTCTCTGGATACTGAAGAAACGCTGGGCCGTACATGTTCGTTCAGGAGATGTCTGAGAAGCATTTCCACCTCTAGGTGTAGATGCTGCACTGCTTCTAAAAGTTTGTGTTCTGGTTTGCACCACTGAGAAGAAGAAAGGTTATCGCTTGACACGAAATGTGTCACAGGTATGAAATAAAGGATTCTAACAGGAGAGACAGAGCTTCATGTGGTATGTGCAAATCATGAATACATCCTGGACCTCAGCATTTCATCAAACTCACTCGCCTTGTCTGAGGCGGGAGCTGGAAATGAATTTGAGACGTCTCCATCTCTTTCATTGTCTTTCTTTTTGGCTGACAGAAGGAACACAAGAACAACAGTGGCGGCTGGTGACATTTTTTTTGGGGGGGGCGCAGTTGGGCGGCGCGGTTTAAATAGCACTCCACAATGAGAAGAAAAGAGGTTTTGAGTAGAATATTCTAAAAAACAAAGCTTTATTTCAAGAAAACACAGTGCTCAACACTGTCCAATAACAACTATCAACAAACTGTAACTTTGGGCATGAGAGGTTCAGAGCAGAATGGTTTAAGAAACATTCAATGTGGTGGCCAGAGCAACTTCAGGGAATACATTGACGTCGCATTCAAACTGGGGGCCCTGCAGTAAGGTGGCACTGGTGAGGTGGTCTTTGAAGGCAAAGCGTTCCCTGGTGTGTCCAAGTATGGTGTCAATAACCTACAGATAAATATATAGAGAGAGAGACAGAGACAGTAAGATAAGTTGTGGGGAAATATCTACTACAGACAGGCTTCATACTACAGACAAAAAACTATGTTTTGTGTGTCTTGATGGCTCATCAACATAGACAAAAGGCCAGGAGCCACCTTGATGGCTGTAGCCTGGAGCTATGACACACACACACACGCACACACGCACACACACACATACACACACACACACACACACACACACACACACACACACACACACACACACACACACACTCATACACACACTCACACACTCACACACTCTCTAACTTGTTGGGGGTTGAATTGGTATTTTAGATAAAGTTATAGCCTGATATGATATCCACCCAAATCTAACAATGTCCAACATGTGTTCTGCTGTGGGAAAGATAAAACATTAAACTCTAACACAGGCATCTGCTGATTTTGACACTCACCTCTGCAGCAATCCTTCAAGCTCATCTTCCTTCATAGCCGGCGCTTCCTCGGCTGCTCAGAGCCACTGCTTTGCTCCACACTGAGCATCCAGCTAGCAGCTCCGGTTAGCATGTAGCTTGAGGAGAAGCTCCGGGTGTACGTCCTCCCGCGGTCAGTGCTTTGCTGCTGACTTTTTAAATCCGGACGTTCGGGTCCCAACTCTTTCAGCCTCTTCTTGTCAACATCTGATCGTGGATTGAAAGGTGTTTCGCGTAGAGATACCACAGAGTTTTCAGTCGCCATAGTAACATAATCAAAGTCTCTGCTAGCTGTGTTGCTCGCGTAGCTACGTGGGAGCTATATGGGATGTGAGGGAATGATAAAGGTCTCTGATTCGACAAATAGTCCAACCACGTTGCAATAAGAAACAATGTCATTGGCTAGGGCGCAGATTTGTGCGACCAAAGATTCACGTTTCATCCGCCAATGAGAAGCTGTCCTTGCCGCAACGAGGGTGAAATGTTTGTTCGCTGCCATAGACTCACATTTGGCCGGCGCCCCTAAAGGGGGGAGGGGCTTTTCTCAGTGATGATGAATGGCGATATATTATATTTGGTATATCTTAAGTGGTTGTTGACAGGGGCTTACGGTCTCCCACACACATTTAGCTCGTCAACACGGTATATTTCTTATTTAAATGATTTGGTATATAATGTTTTTTGACAATATATATATATATTTTTTTTCTTCTTTTTTTTTTTTCATCGCAAAATTTTAAGAGGGGCGGCGCCCTAGCGCCCTCTATTGACGCACCGCCACTGAAGAACAACACAGGAAGGAAAGGAAAATTGCACCGAAAACAACAAATTACAAGTGAAATTGCAGTTTGATTCATTCAAGGATTAGTATTTTCTTCTTCAGACGAAATCCAAAGGCAATTTGCACTTTTGCTTTACAAATTACAGACGCTGCAGATTTGTTGAAATCGCTGGCAGTTTTGGCAATTATTACAAATCACCGGATATCCCCTGGTAGTGTTAGGGCTGAGTGAACAAGTTATGAGAGAATAAATGCTGAATGTCTGATGTTCTAACCGAGAGAGCGAGAGAAAAATAGAGAATGCTTTTACAACATAGGGAAATAAGGAAAGAATGAACTGTAAATTCATTGCCTTAAAGGCACCATATTCTGATGTGCTTTGCACCGTCAGTCATCACTTCTGTCCTTTAGATTAATCTTATTCTTGTTCAGATGATATGTATTTCATGTTGGACTGAAACAGTCCCATTTCCCTGTCGTACCCGGTTGAAATCATAGTTATAGTTGAGGTTTTAGTAATGTTCCTTCTGAAATCACCTGCTCGTCCAGCAGAGCTGCCGTTGTCCCGCCGCGGCGGTCGCGAACTTCCTGCGGAATTATTAAAGTCGGATCACGCCGATAAAGGTTGTCCTCTCGCTCTACCTCTCTGCCCGCTCTTCCCGGAGACAAAGGGCTTATTTTTAGCCCGGTAATACAGATGCACACTCACAGTCCCCACACAAGTCACGCTCGATCGTGAGAGCAGAGGTGCGGCAGAGAAGCGGGCGTTCACAAAGATGACTTTTTTTCTGCGTGAGGCCAAAAAAAGGAAAATATTCACTATACACAAAGGAGAGTGTCACACCAGTGCACATCTCTCACATCAACACACACACAGGCTCTGAATCATTCAGGAGACATGGAGGTGTGTGTGTGTGTGTGTGTGTGTGTGTGTGTGTGTGTGTGTGTGTGTGTGTGTGTGTGTGTGTGTGTGTGTGTGTGTGTGTGTGCAGAGTCTTTTCTTTCAACCAGCAGAAACAGAACTATTGAAATGAGGACGAACATTTAAAAAAGGCTAAAATTCAAACCTTTACCTCCAGTTTCAAAACTGTCAGTGCGGCTCAATAAAAAAATGAGAAAGGACATTAGGGAAAGAACATTTTGAACTTCATTAAATACACAGCATAAATAAAAATCAGTTGTGGGATATTGTTTTTTTTTTTTATGTACCGTCCACGAATAGAATAATTTCATGCATACCAAAATACCCTTAATTTGCTAAGTATGGGGAAAGAAAAAGACTAATTCATTATTTAAAGTTACTGTGAGGAACTTTTAACTAGTTATGAAACAGTCTTAATTGAATACTGATGCTTCCATATGACCTACTAGTCTATTTCTATATAGTCATTCTTAACGCTTGTCATCGGTACCACTGAATTGGATTCCGTGCAAAATCGGTTCGGCCCTAAACATGACTTTGTTGCCGGGTAATTAATGTGCTGATAGAATTAAAGTGTCACGTTTAAGTCAATTAACTCAGAAATATAAATCGTGTGCGGTGAGATAATGTCTCTGAATCAATCAATGGAGAGAGAAAAAAGTACATCTGCTTTGCCCTCCAATGAGGAGACATTGATCACAAAACAACAGGCTAATTAGCATTGCGGATAAGCCAACAGATCTGACCACAAATCAAACACTGTGTGCCGTAAGACTAATTTATGGTTGTGTTAGCATTAGGGTGGTGTCAGCATAAGTGTTGCTTAATCAACATGAAGCTGGTGGAGGAGCCAGAGTGGCATTAAAAGTCTATTAGTGGGTCGAGCAGGTCCATTAGATCAAGGGTCCTTAACCTTTTCTGTGCCGGCAACTCCCCGAGCTGCACTCCGGCTCATTAAAACATATATTACCTCTTCACTGCTGAACGCAAAGCAAACAAGAAGGTCAAACTGCCAAACACCTCATTAACAATCTGACATTTAAGGAAAAGAAGCGAAAACCTGGACAGCCAGAGTCATTAAAACATATTACTTTAATTTAACTGCAAAACAAAACCAGACAGTCCAATCTATAGAGCCAATTATCATCATTATGTTTGAGGGAGAAAGAAATACCTGTTATTCCAAACTGCTGCAGCCAAAACAAATATAGTAAATAGATTGCAATTTAGTAACATTGTTTCAGTCTCACGACGGAAACAAGTTAAAACTTCTGCTGTAATGCCATGTATCTGAAAATGGATTTCAAGCTAGTTCAACTCATCATTATTGTGTTTATTCCGCATAATGTAATGGATGATTACATTGTGAATGCAATGTGAAAATGGATATCTGACAAATTGGCACCTAATCCCTGGCTCAACGAGGGAAAAGGTGCCCTCCACGTTCACTCTAGTTTTTTGGAACAAGGTTTGTCCACTTAGCCCTTCTCTTCGCTATATGTTCCCATTTTTCAGCGCCGTGTCCACCATCCGTAGCTTCCTCTTGGATAGGTGCTTATCATCATCATACCTGGTTGCCACATTTCAACAGCATAAGAAAACACAGGCAGGCAAGTGATGATTGAGTGGGATTAATTTTGTATCAGTCCACACAGTTGTCGTTTTTTATCCTACTTATTACTGTCGATACGATATCAAACTGTGGAGTTACCAGGTGGAAACACCACGTTACGTATGTAACCAAAACCACATGGATTGTTTGTTGCTGTTATCAACTGCTCCAAAAGGGAATCTCCAACTTTGGACCTAAAAATAATAATCATAATCCACATGCTTCTGCTCTGTGAAATTAATTCCACCTCCATTCGTCCCAATTAAATAAATCCTCAAATCTCCTGGCACGCTAACAAATGAGCGACCACGACCTCAGACTGGAACCACAAACCCCCTTGATGATCTTTTCCCAGTCATATATCAGACGGGTAATTGTTGCATTTGGTTGTGTGGGTCTTACGATGTCAGAGCAAACATGTAGTTCAGGTGGCATTTATCTACTGCAAACAAGCTTGCAAGCTAGCTGCCTGTCTTCAGGATGAATCGATGTGCAGAGTGATGAAGCCATTGTGGCAGTGTACTCGAATGTTTTGTAAGCTTTTTTTTTCCAACTAACATTTTCATTTTGCTGTCTCAACAAAGTAGAGCACCATCAGCGGGAGTGAAGCGCCTCTAATCACAGTACTGGATGTATCCAGGTGAAACTGCCCCGCAGGTAAGGAACATTGTCCTTCTGAGAACTGCTTTTACACAACAGCTAACAACTGTGGAAGTACGGTCTGAACCATTGTGCTTCAGAGGAGTGCTTTTCTTATTTACTTGAAAAATACACATATCCTCGACTCACTGCTGATTGTTCACTTTTGCTTTTCAAAGACACACAAGTGCAAAAGGAGAAATCCCGTGGAGGGTGACCACAGGGAGGATACTGGACAGTGGCGGTGCGTCAATAGAGGGCGCTAGGGCGCCGCCCCTCTTAAAATTTTGCGATGAAAAAAAAAAAAGAAGAAAAAAAATATATAATATATACTGTCAAAAAACATTATATACCAAATAATTTAACTACGAAATATACCGTGTTGACGCGCTAAATGTGTGTGGGAGACCGTAAGCCCCTGTCAACAACCACTTAAGATATACCAAATATAATATATCGCCATTCATCATCACTGAGAAAAGCCCCTCCCCCTGTCGGGGCGCCGGCCCAATGTGAGTCTATGGCAGCGAACAAACATTTCACCCTCGTTGCAGCAAGAACAGCTTCTCATTGGCGGATGAAACGTGAATCTTCGGGCGCACAAATCTGCGCCCTAGCCAATGACATCGTTTCTTATTGCAACGTGGTTGGACTATTCGTCGAATCAGAGACCTTTATCATTCCCTCACATCCCATATAGCTCCCACGTAGCTACGCGAGCAACACAGCTAGCAGAGACTTTGATTATGTTAGTATGGCGACTGAAAACTCTGTGGTATCTCTACGCGAAACACCTTTCAATCCACGATCAGATGTTGACAAGAAGAGGCTGAAAGAGTTGGGACCCGAATGTCCGGATTTAAATATTCAGCAGCAAAGCAGTGACCGTGGGAGGACGTACACCCGGAGCTTCTCCTCAAGCCTCTATGCTAACCGGAGCTGTTAGCTGGAGGCTCAGTGTGGAGCAAAGCAGTGGCTCTGAGCAGCCGAGGAAGCACCGGGCTATGAAGGAAGATGAGCTTGAAGGATTGCTGCAGAGGTGAGTGTCAAAATCAGCAGATGACTGTGTTAGTTTAATGTTTTATCTTTCCCACAGCAGAACACATGTTGGACATTGTTAGATGGAGTGGATATCATATCAGGCTATAACTTTATCTAAAATACCAATTCAACCCCCAACAAGTTAGAGAGTGTGTGAGTGTGTGTGTGTGTGTGTGTGTGTGTGTGTGTGTGTGTGTGTGTGTGTGTGCGTGTGCGTGCGTGTGCGTGTGTGTGTGTGTGTGTGTGTGTGTGTCATAGCTACAGCCATCAAGGTGGCTCCTGGCCTTTTGTCTATGTTGCTGAGCCATCAAGACACACAAAACATAGTTTTTTGTCTGTAGTATGAAGCCTGTTTGTAGTAGATATTTCCCCACAACTTATCTTACTGTCTCTGTCTCTCTCTCTATATATTTATCTGTAGGTTTGTGACACCATACTTGGACACACCAGGGAACGCTTTGCCTTCAAAGACCACCTCACCAGTGCCACCTTACTGCAGGGCCCCCAGTTTGAATGATACGTCAATGTATTCCCTGAAGTTGCTCTGGCCACCACATTGAATGTTTCTTAAACCATTCTGCTCTGAACCTCTCATGCCCAAAGTTACAGTTTGTTGATAGTTGTTATTGGACAGTGTTGAGCACTGTGTTTTCTTGAAATAAAGCTTTGTTTTTTAGAATATTCTACTCCAAACCTCTTTTCTTCTCATTGTGGAGTGCTATTTAAACCGCGCCGCCCAACTGCGCCCCCCCCAAAAAAAATGTCACCAGCCGCCACTGATACTGGATGACCACAACTGAACATTGGACCCCACCTCCCATTCTCCCAACTCACGTCAGGTTGCCCTGGTCATGATGCAATGGGGGATATAGACTATAGACAGATTTGATACGGATCTGTGGGATTACAGCAGAACACGTGTGTTCCATCTGTGTCTCTGCATGTTTCATCTTATACTGCCGTGGTCCTCTTATCTGACTGCATTCATTTTAGATTTTTTTTGCAATGCTGTGATTCAGACCTTACCTAAATGGACCCGTACTTGTACAGCGCCTTTCTAGTCTTCCGACCACTCAAAGCGCTTTAACACTACATGACATCATTCACCCATTCACACATTCACACACTGATGATAGGAGCTACCATGAAGGTGCCACATCAGATTATCAACCATTCATACACCGTAGGCGCAGCTACGGGAGCAATTTAGGGTTAAGTGTCTTGCTCAAGGACACATCGACATGGGCTAACGGAGCCGGGGATCAAACCACCGATCCTCTGATTGAAGGACGACCCTACTCACCACTGAGCCCTATAAACCAGTGCACACCAGGGTTGGCTGATTTAAAGAACATATTAGCTATTGGTGTTAGCTTAGTACATCTCCAGTTGTATTTTTGGCCCGTTATTTTGCTAATTTCATGGTCTGCAGGAGAAGAACAGCCTCTCATGGAGAGCAAGTCAGGGCAAATATTTCGGCAATCGCCAGTTGCTGGGCTGACAGAAAATGGTGCCATATTGACCAACCCTAAAGTACCAGTCCAGTATCATGGTCTTGAAAAATGCGATCTATTTGGTCTGTGTACATGGACACACAAGTTGCTCACAACTAAATCAATGCTAATGGAAAGACAATGAACACACTAATTAAATAAATTCATGTGACTTTACAACAGTCAGAGCTTGTGACGTAGTATTCAATTTCCACTTAACGTCCACTCATGACGGGCGGTTGGGAAGATAGATGGGTCCAACAAACACAGGGCTTTCAATCAGGAGACTGGTGTTTGTTCCAAGGCCTTGTTGTGGTTTTGTTACCACAACCTAACTGTATGTAATTATTTGAAGCCCAACCATAATGTGTTTCCTTAACTTAACTACGTGGTTTTGCCTAAACCCTAACTTTCGTTTTGTAACGTCATCAAAAGTCAAAGTCAAAGTCAGTTTTATTGTCACTTCTTCCATTTGTGCAAACATACAGAAGACCTGAAATTATGTTTCTCTACTGTCTGAAAATAAAGTGAATAGTGCAACATTTAAAAATAAAAAATAGACAACATATAACATATAAACATATAAACATAGTGCAGAAACATAAAGTGAATAGTGCAACATTTAAAAAAGTAAAAAATAGACAACATATAACATATAAACAACATATAAACATAGTGCAGAAACGTATAAACATAGTGCAAAGACATATAAACATAGTGCAAAAACAAATTAGGAAACTATTTAAGTGTGCGTGTGCGTTAATAGCAGCGGTCAGACAGTTTAGCAGCAGACACGAGTCTAGATGTGGGAGTGGTGAGGTAGAGAGTTCAGCTTCCTGACAGCTTGGTGGATGAAGCTGGTTGACAGCCTAGTGGTGCGAGCCCGGAGGCTCCGGTATCTCCTCCCAGAGGGCAGGAGGCTGAAGAGACCGTGTGAGGGGTGGCAGGGGTCGCTCACAATCGTGGTCGCTTTGCGGGTGAGGCGGGTGTTGTATATGTCCTGCAGGGAGGGGAGGGGGGGGGGAGTGAGGCACCAATGATTCGTCCAGCTGCATTCACTATGCGTTGCAGGGCTTTCCTGCTGTGGTTTGTGCAGCTTCCGCCCCACACAGTGATGCAGTTGGTCAGGATGCTCTCGATGGTGCCACGGTAGAAGGTGCACATGATGGGTGGAGGGCTTCCTGCTTTCCTCAGTTTTCGGAGGAAGTAGAGGCGCCTCTGTGCTTTCTTTGCCAGGGATTTAGTGTTGACTGTCCATGAGAGGTCCTCACTGATGTCCACACCCAGGAACTTGGTGCTGCTGACTTGTTCAATGTCAGCACCGTTGATGGTCAGTGGTGAGTGTTGAGTGTGGCCTTTCCGGAAGTCAACAACAATCTCCTTGGTCTTGCTGTTATTCAGAAGGAGGTTGTTGTCTCTGCACCACGTGGTCAGAAGGTTGACCTCCTTCCTGTAGTGGGTCTCGTCATCCTTGGTGATGAGACCTATCAGAGTGGTGTCGTCTGCGAATTTGACCATGTGATTGGTGCTGTAGGTGGTTTTGCAGTCGTGTGTCAGCAAGGTGAAGAGCAGTGGACTGAGCACACAGCCCCGAGGGGCCCCTGTACTCAGAGTGATGCTGCTCGAGGTGTTGTTGCCGACGCGTACTGCTTGTGGCCTCTCACTGAGAAAGTCCAGCAGCCAGTTACACAGCGAGGTGTTGAGCCCCAGCTGGTCAAGTTTGCAGATGAGTTGTTGTGGGATGATGGTGTTGAACGCTGAACTAAAGTCTATGAACAGCATTCTCACATATGAGTCTTTTTTGTCCAGGTGGGTGAGGGCTGTGTGACATGACTAGCCGTTCAAAGCACTTCATTATTATGGGGGTAAGTGCCACTGGACGATAGTCATTAAAGCAGGACGGAGTGGATTTCTTTGGCACAGATATGATGGTGGTGGCCTTGAAGCATGATGAAACGACAGATTGTCTCAGAGAAGTATTAAAAACATCCGTGAAGACATCCTTAAGCTCCTCTGCGCAGTCCCTCAACACACGACCAGGGATGTTGTCTGGACCTGTTGCCTTGCGGGTGTTGATAGTGGAGAGAGTCCTCTTCACGCTGGCAGCAGACAGGCACAGAACCTGGTCATGGGGAGGAGGCGGAGTCTTGTGTGGACGAGTGCTGTTCTGTGCTTCAAACCGTGCAAAGAAGCTGTTGAGGTCGTTTAGCAGAGAGATGTTGCTGTCGCAGGTCTGTGGCGCGGGTTTGTAGTCTGTGATGGTCTGAATGCCCTGCCACAGGCTCCGTGTGTCTCTGCTGTCTTGAAAGTGACAGGTTATCTTGTTTGTGTAATCCTGTTTAGCTTTCCTGATGCCGTGGGACAGGTTGGCTCTCGCTCTTCTCAGGTCCGTTTCGTCCCCAGCTCTGAAGGCCTTGTTTCTGGCCCTCAGCAGCCGATGGACTTCCCCTGTCAGCCACGGCTTCTGGTTAGCCCGAGTGGTGATGGTCTTTACATGGGTCACATCATCCATACACTTACTGATGTAAGAAGTAACAGTGTCTGTGTACTCCTCAATGTCTGTGTGGTTGTTGTATGTGGCTGCCTGCTTAAACATTCTTGAGATTGGCATGATTAAAATCTCCAGCAAAGATGGTAAAGCCGTCTGGGTGAGCGGTCTGTTGTTCGCTGATGGCCTGGTACAGTTCACAAAGTGCCGCATTTCTGTCGCTGTTGTTGGGGGTGGGAGGGATGTAAACGGCGACTAGCAGAATCGCCATAAATTCCCTCGGCAGATAAAAAGGACGGCACCTTACGGTCATAAACTCCGCCAGTGGTGAGCAGTGTTTACGTACCACGACAGCGTCCCGACACCATGCATCCCGGATGTAAACACATACTCCGCCGCCTACTATGCTGTCCATTATGCTGCAACCAAAAGTGACTATTTCACTAACTGTGTTAAAAGGCAGGGAGGTTTGCAGATAAATGATACATGATTACATTTGGGGACTAAAGACCAAAGGTATTAGATTGGAACTCTGGAATGGACAACACCCTGAATTAATGAACATCAGCAACAGGAGATGTTGCATTCCTAATGCTAGCCAATTCCACTTACTATCTAAAATTGTATTTGCACCAAATATTTTTACTGTAAGAAAAAAAAGAGGCTTTACCTGATGCTAACAGGGCTGGCCAAATGTATGAGGGCCATATACAGAAACAGAGTAGAAAGCCAAACAACATTAAATGTGTAGTTACACTGCAGGAAATGTTAAGTTTCCAAAGCAGAAAACCCCATGTGCTAGTGTACGAAGTGTGGGAATAATGTTCTAACGTTTATATCCTTTCATCGCCACAGCATTTTCCTTGCAAATTAAGCACACAACTTCTCTTGCCTTCCGTGAACCTTTCCCAACGTTTATTACATTTTTGGGTTCCGCCATGTTTACCTACACAACGGAGGTCACCGTTTTCGTCGACTAGTAATCAATGTAGGTCATTCAAAATGGCCCTGAAATCCAATGTTCAACCTAAGATGTACTACATACAGTGCAATATATCGGAAATATGCTTGAGCCATAGTCTAGTTTATTTGTATTAACCGCCGTAGGCCACCCATGTTCTATCATATGGCAAACGGAGTTCGTCATGTGTGCGATATTGTCTGAAAATAACACATCCTCAGCCTGGAGCTCAAAAAGGAAGAGGAATCAGAAATGACCAGAGCGAACGGGCCCCAGATGGAGGTTGTGACATCAATTGAAGGGGAGGCGATGAGGTGGGGTCGTCGCTCAGACGCAGACCTCTGGCAGATGAATGGCTCTGTTTCTCTCATCAGCACAAGAAACACAACATCTGCTTCTCACCGTCTCTCTGTTACATCACTCATCGTCTGCGGCAGGTCATTGCACCGCTCTTCACACTGTCTGCACACTACACAAGTGTGCCTATTTACATCTGTTAACCTATTTCTGTGTGTGTGTGTGTGTGTGTGTGTGTGTCTGTGTGTGTGTGTGTGTGTGTGTGTGTGTGTGTGTGTGTGTGTGTGTGTGTCCGTGTGTGTGTGTGTGTGTGTGTGTGTGTGTGTGTGTGTGTGTGTGTACGGTCGTAACTTGTGTGTGTCAGCCTCAAGCATCGCCCAGGTCTGAGGTTGCCTCTCCTTCACACGTTATATTCCGCCGTGACACCGGGACTTATTCGGCCAATTAGCCGAGAGTGAGATGGCGTTCAAAGGAACCTGCTGTGTGAGCTGGTGCCCACGACTCCGGACACGTCTGCAGCCACAATCAATGTCTGCGGTACAGGGAGGTGGGGAAACAGCTTACATGTCGCCATACTAAAATATGTCACATCCCTGGCTGAAATCCCAGCAGCTGTGTTGACTCAACCAAACATGTCAAGTTTGATTATTGAGTGTGGAGGGGTTGCTAAGTGCTTCACACACATACAAACACACAAAAGAATACAAATACAATATTTGGGCTGTATGAACCAGAATAAATTGCAATCAGGACTAATCTAGTCCTTCTAAACTCTTCTTCACCATCATGTCATCTCTGTCCACCAACTAGTCCTACTGACTGCAACACAGTCATGTTTTCAACAGTAGGGATGCACTGATACCAGATCAGATATCAAGCCAATACTAATCCATATAGCTGGATTGGGTACTGGTGACAATGGAGCCGATCTATTCAATATTTTGTTTATGTATTACAACATATATTGTAGATTTATAATGATTTTCTATGCCTTACACTGTAAATAAAGAATGTCCATGTGTAAAATATGATACTTAAGAAAGAATATAAACAATAAGGGGGAGTGAACCTTATGAAATTGTGTATTGTATCATGGGGAAAGTCACAGTTAAGTTTAGTTAGTGTGTTCACACAGGAGATGTTGTAGGTAGGCCAGGAATGTGAAATGGAGATGAGCTCATAGTTCTCCTCAAAATGGGTGCCGTACCAGGTACCCATCTGTACTGAAAAACATCTTCTCCAGGGGAGGGAACTTGTGCTCAGTTACACAGAGGGGTGGAGAGATGACGTCAAGAACCAAGAAGCAAAGCGTGCTGAGGTACCACCTCTGAACCAACCCGAATGCTGCCTCCACCTCTGTTAAACTTATAACCAATTGCACGTTGTAATATTAAGCCAATGAGAGACGACAACGCCCATTATATTGATCTATAATATCAAATGTTTTACACCGTTCGTGGTGCATAATTTTAAAGCTAGACAGTTAACTGCCGATAAGATATTCGGTGGCCTGTGGACGCTGTGTTTTTGTGCATCCTCGTGTACACTGTACCATCAACTTTTTATTAAATCCATTTTATTATAACTTACTGAATCCAGAACTTTTTCTTTGAGTCTACCACCCAAAGATTTTAGAACATAACAATATATTATACGCTGGAATTTTTTTGACCAATTTGTTGCTGCAATAAAAACGTTTAGACTTAATTTTTAAGATGTGTTACCAACTTACTCTTTATTATATACTATTTAATTATTAATAGCAAGAAATAACACTTCAACACATTTATATGTATTTGTTAAATTTAGTTTTACAGATTTAGGAAAGCAATATTGATGTCGATCCTGACGTTGACTTGCACATACAAGAATGATCCTACTCATTTGCACATACAACTTGTTATTTAAACACTGGTTTCAGATCTGTTCAGTCAGATGAGCCTTCTGGGAAATACCCAAAAATGAAAGCTGGCACTGAATCAGACGGTTCCTGATTTCAATCAGAATTTGTTTTTGCTACTTTTCCCCCGAAACGGACCTGTGGTCTCAGCATTTGGAGCACACTCAGCTCTCAGCTTTCCCTGGAACAGGCAACGACTGACATTTACTGCTAAAGTAAGCAGAAGAAGACAACACACTGTGGAGAAGTTCCTGAAGGACACAACAAGCTCCGCTGAATGCTGACTCAGTGGTTTTCTCCGTCCTCCCGGATCCCTTGGCTGCTGCTGCTGTTGTCGAATATGAGACCGGACAGTTGTTTGTCTATTAGCGCCGCTAATCACGCTGAGCCACCCGTGTCAATAAAACTCATTATGAGAAACAAGAGGCTCATCAGCAGGCCACTGCCCTGCTTATCAGTACAGCCAGGTCCAATTCATCACTAACACGTTCATGAAATATCATCTTTTTTTTTTTATCACAGTGTGGGCCGAGCTGTAAGCGACTACGTGTAATGGACAAAGTCTAAACTGATTAGTAACTTAAAAGGAGTAACTGTATTTGGTATAAATATGCATATATACAGTTTGCACGTTTACTTTTTTTAATGCTTTGAACCAGGCTTCCTTTTCTTGTTTTTTTCCTTTACAGGTTATTGCCGTGATATTTCATAATGTTGCTTGCCAAATACATTCAGGATTTAGTTATGCTACTCGGTAATACCATAATATTGGCATGTCAGTTATACTTGTAAATGTTCAAGAACACTTTATATTACTCGGATGGTTTGCATACGTCAACAGGACGCCAACACTGCGATGGCTTTTGCCAAGAAATATGACCACAAAAAAATAAGGTTATATTCTAGATTTAAGGCAAGTTTTAAAGGTAATTTTGTTAACGCACCAAAATCAAACTAGTCAAAGTCAAAGTCAGCTTTTTTGTCAATTCCTCAACATGTGCCAAACATACAGGAGTTGAAATTTTTTTTCTCTCCTGTCCAACATATAAAGTGCATACAGATAATAACTGTTGGCTGTGCTGTTAGTTAAGTGTTAAGTGTCACATTCATTCCAATTCGTCCTGACTTTTTCGTCTCCAGAGTCACATTTCCAGTTGTCCAGTCGTCAGGACCAATAGGCACTCATCTGCCTCCATGAGGCTCTCTGTACAACATTTCACAACTGTTTACGTCTCAGGCTGGTTAAATGAGGCATTTCCTCAGATTACAATGCGAGATAATGAATTCCAAGTGTGTTGACGTATAATCATTTGCAATCAGGGCCAGTGTTGGTATAATTACTCCACATACCGAGCCAGAACAAGTCTGACGCTTCTGTTTTTCGTTATCTGTTCACCTTGCACAAGATAACAAGATTACGCAAAAAATCATCAAAAAATAAAGTTTGAATAATGTGTTTGTGTCCAGACCAATCGGGGTACTGTGAAGAGCTACTGGTGCGACGCAGAGAGATGCCGACAACACTGGCTCCTAAAGAGGTCAGTGTAGATGCTAAAATAGCATCAGTTATACATAGAGATATTCTCATACCACTACTCCTTCCTTATTGCTGACACCGATCGGGTAGGTGCTATCGGAGAGATAGCACCTACCCGATCGGTACCTTGCACTTGCAACTCTCAAGGGAGATGAGACATAAGCGAGATGGGTCCCTTGTCAGTTCACTTCTATCAGAAATAAAGAGTGTTTCTTTATTTAAAGACGGACAAATAACGGCACTGAAGGCTTTTATCGGTGGGAAACATGTTTTTGCTCTTATTTTGCTTGACAGATGGTTCATGCAATGGTCAGCCGCTTTCCAAACAGTTCCCAATGACGGCTTCTCAGGGATTGGTGCTGTTGCCCGAATGTCGTTCATTGTCGGAGTAGTATGTATATATCTATTTGTGTAATTTCAGCCTTTCTATTGTATACGTTTTCTGCAACTGTGTTTTCTACGATATTTAAGAATTCCTAAGTAAAGATCTTCCACTTCCCTGACTTCTGTGTCTCTGAGTCTGCATCTGGGTCCCTCCCCCTACCGCGTGAAAATTATGTGGGGGTTTTAGGGTTAGGGTTGTTGGTCCATCCTCCATCAGCTACTGGCAGTTCAAACAATGATGTGGGTTACTTTGAAAATTATATAAAGCATGACAATGTCAACAAAAATAAGGGGCCGGGATTATTGACGCGAAACACGCCAACTGAAACCTCGGATTAACTATTAAAGTAACGTTTTCAGGGCCATTCTAAGGGCCACATCAATATTTTCGAGACGTTCTTGGTGCTGTCTCTCCCTCTCTCTCATCTATTTATGATGCTTTCATTATGGATGTCAGCAGCTCAGTTACTGAGGTGTGATGTAAATCAAAGTGACACAATTGGTATTTGCTCAGATGTTGCCACATCATGTTGACACAACTCTTCAAATCATAAAAAATCGTTCCTCCGGCGAGGCCAGCATATTGAAAATGTATTCTAATGGTATCGTAACCAAAAATGCAACTCATTTCTTATCCCACTTCAAAACTGAAGTGCTGAGACACGTAAATGTTTCCAGGCTCGAACACACGCAGCCATCATGAACAGACGCAGAGGAAACAGACAGAGATCATATCAAACACGTAGGAGCTTAACCAGCTAAATAACTTGGCTAATACAGCTGTGTTGTGCGTGCCAGCTGCACTGTGCTGAGGTGTGTGTCTGTCAGCCTCACCACTGTTGTTGTTGTCACATGCTAAGCGCGCCGACGCCAGATTTTGTCAGTTAGCGTTTAAAGCCTATTAACGGTGTCAGATGTTATCGGGAGCAGCTGGACGAACAGTGAAGCTGACAGCGTGTTGCCTTAAGCCAGACACGCACATCTGCATGTGAAGCTGTTAGCTTGGCGTTCCTGTTAGCTTCTAATGTGATATTGATCCACGCAGGGAGGCTGCCTTTTTTTTTCTTTTTTTTTCTGCTCATCTACACGGGAAGGACAGCGATCGGGGTCAGATACGGAAAAGCCCTCTGGGGACTCGATTTAAGACATCAGTGTGTCAATAAGGCTAACAATAACGTGAGTGCCTACTCAGTGTGTATTGTACAGCTGAAAACACAAGTCGATTGATTGATTGGCCAATTTGGTTTCCACAGTTCTGAGGAATCTCATTGATCTGTATTTGAGGCCATGGATATACGGTATTTTCCCTGATTAATAGGTCAGGCATTGTTATTTTCTTGTGTTCGCTTTTTCAAAGCATGACCACGAAGGTCCTCCAACCTAAACCTGGGTTTCGTGGTTCGTTGTTTAAGTGTGAAACAATTATTGATGGAAGTGGCATTACTTTACGGCAGAAATAAGTCAACGCAGACTTCTGGTTTCACACGCAACACGAACAGCGGTCTCCTGGTTGAAAGTCACGTGTTCTTCCCGACCCTGACCTGACCTCCTCCCTACGTGGACCTCATCGCTCTTTATACTAAATTGCCTGTCCACGCTCACGATTACATGGATTACATACCAATGTATTACGTGGGTTAAATAAGAATCACAGTGCACTACTTTACAGGGGTATTAGCTACAAACAGTGTATCACAAATCATCATCGTAAGCTTTTTACACAGTACCGACGGAGCACGAGGTTCACATGGGACAATCGTCATGAAATGAAGTGTCAACATGAGAAGTGAAAAAAAATGAGTCAATGCTGTGAAATGGCGAATGTCAACACACCGTGGGGGGTCTGTGGGATGTGTGCTCTTTAGTGGCGCCTATATTTGCTTACCGTTGGTTTCGTGGGTGTATTTCATTTACTTCCTACCACCTCAAGTGTCTGTGTTGTTGTTGTGTGACTTGGCAGCTGTGACATTGGGATTAATACACCTCAAAAGTACAGGTTTAATAAGAACGGCAGTGTTGTTTTCACACTTTTCGATGTTGCTGTGGGTTATGAGCTTTATTTGTGTATTATCGCAGCAGATATTACCAGCATGTATCCAGCACCTTCTTGGCTGATGAAGCGAATGTTTTTATCTCTTATGTCACCTTCTTCCTCTGTGTTTACTTTGTGTGTCTGAATGGCGTCCACGCATTGGTTGTATTATGGCGATACTTGACTTTTCCATGACGCGGTATCCCGACAGCTTTGGAGTCACGGAAGCCAAAATTGTGCCTTCAATCATCATCTCTTAACAGCAATGATTGCCTGCAGGAATGTCGCTAATGCGTTGTTTCAGTCCAACGCTTTCAGCATGTTCTACCTTTAGCTGAAGAAAACACAAGTATGTCATCAATTCTGGACTCACCATAGAACATTATGGTATTTTTTTCCCCATAATTTCCCCCAAAATAATCATAAAAAGAAGTCATACAGCCTTTAGTGTCTCTCTATGAAGGATGTTGTACTGAAACTGTAATTGAGGGAATAGTATGACCATCTAATAAGGCATGTAAATAGACATATCCAAACAGGTAAAACACAGGGCGTCTCTTTAACCCTAGAACACTAACGTCGGGTGATTTTCACCCGAGCGATTGTTTTTACGTTGTTTTCATTGTGTTGCTTTTGTCTGAGTTGCGTGGGTCCTTCTGTAGCTTCATGCTGCTCACAGGCGTTAGTGAAGGTGGGCGTGTCTTCCTGCTCCGATCACTGTTTTTTTCTACAGGCACCGTTCGGGTGATTTTCACCCGACATTAGTGATAGTGTGACTATTTTTTCCGGATGGGTTTTAACATTGACCTTTAACATTAATTAACTTTTCCTTCACAGAACAATACTCACATATCCCAGGAACATGTGGACCAAATAACAAGTTCATAGCTCCTTTATTTATATTTTTAATCATGTTTTATTGAAGATTCCCTAATTTTTCACCGGATTTTGAGCCTTTGTTCAGGGTCTCTCCGTGATACCTGTTTATCGTTTTACGAGAAGTTCTATAGGATAAAATAAAAGAAGAGTACTTCAACTTGCCTTGTATTGTTGTATTTTAATATATTTTGATGAGAAGTATATTTGATCAGGTACATTATATCAGGTGAAATTCACCCGACGTTAGTGATAGTGTGATTATTTGTAACGTTAGTGTTCTAGGGTTAAGAGCAACACTCTCTCAGTGCAGTACCGAATGAGAGCACACATAGCAGTTGGCATCCCTTAAAGCATTTTCAAAGAGTTCTTGAGGGAAATGAAATAATGGCCGACCCCATGGAGACAGACACATTGATGATTCTAAGGGAAAACACATAATTTCTTTAACTGGGTTTTTGGATGAGCAGGATGCCGACATCACCCCTATACGGAGATGGCCGCTACCTCGAGGCAACGAGGACCCTGACAGAAAAAAAAAGTTAAACCTGACCAAAGCCAGAAGAATCCCAAACAGATGAGCCAAACAGACAACGGTTACCCAGACAGAGACACGCATATGAATCATGTGCTTCCATTAGGACAGAACACGAGCGCTGTACAGTGTGCAAACCCGACTGCTAATTGAGTTGCTGTAAATGATCTTTTCCTCGGTTAGTCTGCTGATAGGAGCTCCAGCAGAAACGAGCGCTGTCCAGCAGAAACCCGACGCAGAGCCGCTAGCTAGCCATAGCGTCGTCTGGCAGCTAGATGTCAGCCGGGTCAATACTTGGCTGCAGGTCCCAGTGCCGGCCTGCCTCCGTTACCGCTCTGCAAAGGCTGCATTCACTCCCTATTCTCTCTGTGTTTTTTGTTGTTGTGGGCCAAGACGCAGCCAGGGCTCTGGCTCGGTCCTGACTCCTCATTGTTTCTCTCCAAACCCCTGTCAGCCTTTCCTCCCTCCTCCTTTCATATCCTTTGTTTTCTTCCTCCTCCGCCTCCTCCTCCTCCCCCTTTCTGCCTGTGCGAAAAACTTGAAGAGGAATTGAATTTTGCATGTTTGTTGTGCAGCCACATCAAACATTGGCTTTGTTGGGAAAGAAAATCAATTCCTCTGCATAGCTTCATTCATCACCGCCTGCAGCTGATCAACACTGTCTCAGTGACCTCTGAGTATCGTGTTTCCTCTACGCTTCTTTTTTTCTTCATCTTTTCTTCGCCCTGAGATGATAATTTTCAAGAACTGTTTTTTTTTGGAGGGGGAAATGACAATGTCCAAGAATTCCCATCTAATTTGCTTCGGAATGAAACAAGCTGAGTTCGTCGACACCTCCGCGTGTCTCTTGTACCTGAAAACAAGCCAAAGGATGCTTTTTCTGGGCTGCTGGGCCGTCGTTTTCAATCTGTTGTTAGCTAGAATCCTGGAATCCCGTTTGGTTCCATGGCTCAAGCTCCCTCTCTCTCTCTCGCTGTGAGTCAGAAATTAATTTGCACTCAGGCTCAATTGATTTGTCTCACCTCAGAGGAAAGCCCTTAAAGAGAACAGCCCAGGGGTCTCATTTATAAAACAGTGTGTAGTTCCCATACTGAATGTGCACGTGCGCACAAAAGCCCCAAAAAAAATTTACAGGCAAAAAGGACTTTCAGCACTTTGCAAGTTTTCCTTTTTATAAATCCCAAATCTGGTTGGAAATGTGCATACCTGGACGATGCAAAGCACCGCGTGGATGTTTATGCATTGAAATGAGGGTTGGCTCATCAATGCTGAATCAACAGCAACGAGAGGAAGAATATATATGTAATACAGTATACCAAGAAAATATAAAAAAATAAAAATTCTGACAGAAATCAAGGTGCTTCCTAATTCTTCCATTCACGTAGTCTTCTAGTAATGTCTGCATCCGTCGTGCTGCACTACGCAGCATGAGTATCACCACGATATGTTTGTGTTTACAGCCATCAGACTTCCATATCCTCCACACAGGGATATCGTCTTGAAAATTGAAGTTTGATGGGTAAAAAATGGTGTATTTGTTACAGTTATATTGTGGAATTGTATGGTGTTGTGGCGACTTTGTGTCCACACTTTGCTAATTTACACAGTCCTTATGCACAAGTGGTGAAGCTGTGCTGGAGAAGGGAGATGTGTGCGACAGTCGCCATGGCGACTCCAGTGAGTCCGGCTAATGTCAGCTGGTCTGCATCCAGTCTGCTGCATCCGTCCCTGTTAAAACATAAATGAATCAACACCGCTCAACGAGTGTTTTATTATTATAATTTTTTAGGCGTCACCACGGATCTTCCCGACATGATTCCTGAGGGAGAGCCGTTAGGAGAGGAGGACTTTACAGAGACACGGGATCCGTGTGTGATGTCACCGGACTCAATGGAGCTCGTGTTAGAATAACACGGGACCGGGAAATACCAAAGTACCTTAGTCCGGGCACCATGGTTTCACACTCCAACGCTTTATATGCTTTGTAGATGTGTGATCCAGCCGTGCAGCTGCATCTCCGGTAATGAGTGAAACGTTGCCATTATTGAGCCAACAAAAAGTCAAATAAATAAAATAGATAAAGTGAAAGATGCCGATAATAAGTTCTGAAAGCCCATAGCAACATCTAGAAGTGTCTTGTTTTTGGGCACCCTGAATCTTTGGTTTAAGTTTGCTCAGGTACATTTGTTAAATGACATTCCCCATTGTTTTCCTCTCATTTCCTGTCATCTAACACTATTTCATTGTTTTGTCGGTCCAATCTCCAACCGTATTCAAATTACAACGCTATGAAACACAGAAAGGGCAGCTGACCTTCACATTTGAGAAGGTGAAATGACAGATGTTTCATGGACCGAACGAAACAGTGAAAGACAGAAAAGAAGGAAAGGGGGAGGAACATTTGAAAGAGAATGCTGTTGTCTGTGTGTGTGTGTGTGTGTGTGTGTGTGTGTGTGTGTGTGTGTGTGTGTGTGTGTGTGTGTGTGCGTGTGCGTGTGCGTGTGCGTGTGTGTGAGTGTGTCTGTGAGTGTGTGTGTGTGTGTGTGTGTGTGTGTCAGAGAGTATTATAGCCTATCAGAGCTTAATGTGAAACATGGCTCTGTAAATGGGCTCAGAGATAGAAATAATGAGAGCAACTATCAGCTGGCAGAGAGACGACAATTACCACCCAGCTCCCATCTCAACCTCTGCTGGAGGACTGTCTCACTGAAGGACTGTCTCACTAGTTGACTGTCTCACTTAAGGACTGACTGTCTCACTGAAGGACTGACTATTTAGTTTAGTTTATTTATTGGATCACCCTTAGATGATCTAATCCCCGCTAATCTTCCTGGGATCCACAGAAAGGACAAAATACATACAAAAACGTGCAAAACATAATGTGAAACAAACAGTTAAAAATAATACAAACAGAATAAAAATAAAAATAAAAATAGTACAGTCAGATACCTAGTGCAGTTAAGGGCTAGTATGTATAATATGCAGTTCAACCATAATTTATACAAGAACAATCAGATGACTAAAAAGCAAAGGAAAACGTCAAGTGATTAATGTCCTGAGGTGCACCTTTAATTGTTTTTTAAATGACAGATTATTACCAGTATGAGTAATATGAGGAGGCAGTGAATTCCAAGCAGTAATTGCATGAAAAATAACAGTGCGTTTGAGGAGGTTTGTTCTTGGGGTTGGAGGTATCAAGTGACCTAAGCTAGCGTTCCTTGTGAGATGGTTATGTCTGTTAAATGTATATTGTAATTGATTGAAGACATATTCAGGTGTCTGATTAAATACTACCTTCCTGAAAAACGTGAGGACGCTATAGTGAAGTTGAGTTTCTCTGACTGTCTCACTGGTTAACAGTCTTACTGAAGGACTGTCTCACTGAAGGACTGTCTCACTGGTTAACAGTCTTACTGAAGGACTGTCTAACTGGTTGAGTGTCTCAGTGGTTAACTGTCTCACTGGTAACTGTCTCACTGGTTGAGTGTCTCACTGGCTGACCAATCTTTTGTTCGTTACATGCATACAGGCTTTTCAAAATAAAATAAACATCTGTCTTCACAGGAAACTACTCAGTTGGGTTTAGGGACCAGAACTAGATGGAGCAATACGTCATGAAATACTTAGTTATGAAGATTAGGTATTACAATTATATACGTTTAGGCAACACATGTACTTAGTTAGGTTAAGGAAGAAATCATTGTTTGGGTTAAAATAACTACGGAAGTGCCGTTACAGAGTTAAGTGATAAATATATGAACATCACTGACTGACTGTTTCTCTGGCTGACTAGATGACTGATTGTGCATCATAGATTTTAACCTCTGCACAGCCGGTGCAAATTAAATATATAAACCCATACATTCATCCGTACAGACATATGAATTCCACAGAACATTACTCACCATGTTATGCCATCTGTTTGTCTGACATTATCAGTCCTACGAATAAGTATTCATATCTTACCACTCTTATGTCTCCATGACGATCGGATGTGAGGTCCTGGGACAGGGATGTCGTATGTGTACAGATTGTAAAGCCGTCTGAGGCAAATTTGTAATTTGAGATTCTGGGCAATACAAAATAAACTGAATGTAATTGAAATATTCCTTGGGAGCATATTCAGGAAGCTCATCCGATTACTCAGCTAAGGAATTCATTTGGAAAGACCAAACTTAAATGATTTTATTACTCTGATTTTGACTTTGTAGCCATCAGAGTAAAACAATTAACGACACTATAATATAAAAATCCAGGTGGTGGACACAAAATCATCAGCATCAGGTGACTGAATCACAAAGTTAGAAAAAAACAATGATCCGGCAATCTTTGAGAAATCAGCGGATCCTGGATAACCACGCTGACACGGAGTCACTCGCTAATCATTAAGAGAGATAAAACAAATCCATTAAGCCTAAAGGCTGAAATAGTCTAATTGCAGTATGAAAGGCAGGCAAAGTTAACAAAGTAGTCGGACATCAAACAATGAACTGAACGGACTAAATCCTGAAATTAACTTTGACATTTAAAATGCTAAGCGGTCTGTGTGAAAGACGAAGATTACTGACATTTATGCTTTCACATGGAAAGACGAACAAACTATATGACGGTGGAGCGTAATCGTATCTCCCCGGGGATCAATACTGTGACCGACTCAGATGAGGACCAAAGAGAAGCACACAAACGGCATAAATACAGTGCTCCGTGTAAAATGTAGAAGCAGCCGGTGTTGACTCGCGGAAGAGGCTGAGCACTGCGGCTCTTCGGGGCTCGGTCGCCGCTTTGCAGTCACCTCGTGTTTCCCTGAGCCGCAGTAATGAGAAGACAAGAAGCTAATAGACTGTCGGGAATCCTGTCGGGAATCCCATCAAAGAATTCCAACACAATTAATATGCTGCGGCAAAATTCATTCATTATTGAATACAATGGACTGCTTGCCGCTCCACCACGGCATGTGTTACAAAAGCCTGTTTTAAAGAGCGGGCGACAAGTGCATCTGTAGAGAAATGAGTCAAAGTAAAGCGATCCTACTGATATATAAGCAGATTACTATACTGGCTTCTGTATCACTAATTGTTAGTGATACAGAAGCACTGTACAGCGCTCACTAATTATTTTCACTATCCATAAATCTGCAGATTATTTTCTTGATTCATTCATAAGCATTGTCTTTGTCAAACAACTGTACTCTGTAAGCAGACAATAACTGATTTAATAGGCTCCCTGCTGATAATCGAACTGTGTTCATGTTGCCTAGCGACTGATGTTGATTTACCGCCATCGTCGTCCAGCCGTTTCCTGTTGAATTAGTAAATTAATGTAATAAATTAACAGCATATGAAATGCCTCGTAAAAAGGACATTTGGGTATTTGATTGTATTAGACAAATATGATGCAAAATATAATCTGACAACTGGATTGAGGATCACAGCATCTCCCTCTGATTTCTAAATTCCCTCCATAGCACCAGTCAACAAACATTTATTCACACTTATGCATTCACACTCAATAAGATGCTGCCAAATTATTTCCGCCAAGTGAAAAATCTTTGTTTTTGCACAAAAGAAACAAAAGAAAAAGCCTGGACTCAATACTATTAAATCAGAGATAATATTTTGCACCCATTGCAACACCCCCTCCCATCCTAAACCTGTCCAATAATAAGCGGCCCACCGTCCCAGAAGCAGCCCCCGCGGGTTGCCATGGCAGTTAATAAAGCGTGTTAAGATCAAAGGCACAAAGAAGATTGTTGACTCTCCAGGGGAGTCGAGTTGAGCCCAGAGGAATGCAATTAAGGTTGCTCCGCATACCTGATGCTACGCTAACAATGAGGATGCAGCTGGAGGACGCACGGCGGCTTCAGGAGCCACGATTTCTATCTGTGTGCCTGAATGTGTGTGTGTGTGTGTGTGTGTGTGTGTGTGTGTGTGTGTGTGTGTGTGTGTGTGTGTGTGTGTGTGTGTGTAAACTGAAAGCAATGGGTGGGCACATGGGGCGATGAAATGGATAATGGGTGCTCACCGAAGGCAGGAAAAAAAACTCACCTCTAATAACACAGACGGGTGGTTACAATTACTATAATCACTAACAGATTTAGTGCGACTGCCATTTTAATGTGACTTTTTTATGAATCGTAGAAATAACTTTGAACCAGACAGAGTGAGCTCATCTAATCAAGTCCCGCACGGGGTTCGGTTATTGGTTTAACGCCCACGTCTGTCGGAGGCAGCAGCAGCGTCCAATAGGAGGCATGCTGCTCCGAATTCGTCAACCTGTGACTCCTGTTGATATTAGTAATAGCAAAGGTTACGATATTGTAACCCTGGTTCCGTAAGCACAGTCAGAGCCCTCGACTGGACTATAACGAGAACATGTATGGCCACTGAAAATGTGCATAACATGGCCGGCAAATATGGACGTTTCTACCCAAAAATTTGCAAACCCACCGTTAATAAGGCAGCATCCTACGCCTTCTTCAGCCAGTGGCGTAAGAGTGACAGGGCTCCTTTGGTAGAGGGCAATGCCTGTGCTTGTAGAACTAGGGTTACAATTGTATAACCTTTGTTCTTGCTCACATAGGCTCCACCCACTACTGGACTCTATGGAACAGTGGGTCGAGCCTGATAAATACACATCCTGACTTGCCATAACATGGACCCAACCTCACTGCTTCTGACCGAGCACATATTGCTGGGCAACGACGTACAATTTTACTACTACTTCATAGGGTTTAATAGGGACCAAAATCTGCAATCCTAGAAATTAAAATGTCTATACATTTTGCATGTACAGTTTGAATGAAGTTTAACTGCAAGCCTTTCCAATAAAAGAGTCGGTTGTAGGACAAACATTTGCAAGCCTCTTTAACGTTCAGACGGTTAAGAGGACTGGCTTTCACTCCTCGTGTTCGATCAAATAAATTCAACTTTAAAGGTCTTTATAATGTGGTGAGCTTTACCTGTCGCTCCACTCAAGATCACTCGGCGGCCGCTGCCTCCTGTGTGGTCTGACCGGCCGTAAGCAGCTGCTGCTGCTCGTCTTGGCTGATCTTTTGTTTTTCTTCTTCTTCCTTTGCTCCGGCCTCCTACTGCTTTGGTTTCCTTCCATAGCTGCCGATGCCATCTTTTATCTCCCACTTCTGGTTTTCTACACCTCCCATTAGACTTCAAAGACAACCCACATGATCACAGGGCTTCCTTGAAGAAATCCGTCTGACATGTGAAAACATGCGTTCCATCGCCCGTCAGCCTGCTGTGCAGTCACAAGTTATTTTTTTGCTGTCAAAAATCAGCAACTGATTGAGGCTAATTGGGCCGTTTAGCTTGACTTTTTCCCAACTTCAGAGGGTTGTATTCTTCCCATGACATGTGTTTAATTACAGCAAAGTGAACACACAGTACAATGTGACTGATACCCCCCGCTGAGCTGCATTAGACGGATCCTGATATATCTCATGTAGCCACTACTACGCCTCACTCATGAAACCCCTTGCTCTGTGATCTTCTAACCCTGCTTGAAACACTTAAAACACTGTCAAATGTGTGTAACTTTACTGTACAAAAAGCAACACAAAAAAAGAGATTAAAAGAATATGTATTTCTATTGTAGGAGCTTAAACTGCTTTGCTGACAGAGACACAGGAGAAAAAAATCTGATTGGATAAACCTCTCCTTAAAACCAGCTGCACTGTGCTGCAGGCTGAAGGCTGAAGGCAGAGCAACGGAGGAAGACAGGAGCTGTGCAATGAAAAAATAAGCTGATCGGGAAAAATTATTATAATACATGTAGTGTATTTGTGAAAAACAATTAAATTATAAAATAGCTATAACTTTGTGATTCTGTTTAGGCCAGCAGAGAAGGCTTAACAGGCCCTGACGGCCCACCACTGACACACAGACACACACACACACACACACACACACACACACACACACACACACACACACACACACACACACACACACACATCACGAATACATTACACTAAAAAGTAAGTCAACAAATGATCTTATATTATCTAATATTGCCCTCAATGGGAAGTGGAGGACACAGTTGGCTTGGTGACCTGGTTTATGCCGTAGAAACAGGTGCTTCGCTCAACCTTCAAAAATGTTTCATGATTTTGTGTTCTTTGCATTTAAATCAATAAAATTAATTGAATTACGGCTATGGTTGTATGCCTCCACCAATCAGTGAAGTTGCAGTTTGCATCACAGACTATAGTCATCATCTTGAATTACGCCCGCGATGTTTTTTTGACAACCAATGAACATAAGTTAGCATATTTGAAGTAGGGCCATTTTCCTTTAACCTCCGAACATCGAATCAGTTCATCCCTTGCGACCAAGTGATGACGTCCGCTGATGCACGTATCTGAAGATTCTTTGGTTTGGGTGGGACAATATCATATGGGAATTTCTATTTTGCCCACACCTAGTTCAAACTGCACCATGGTCCAGTAGGAAACTCAATGAAGTTGATGTACTTGACTGATTCCTGCACATTGTAGGGTTGTACCCACACGGTTGAATGCACCTCCTGCAAGTCCTTATGGATAAAAGCGTCAGCTACATATATGTAGAGTAAAACATTTCTACGTAATTCTAAAACATCCCTTGGACTGTATTTCCTGTTTTATATTTAGTCTCCTCACATGTACCTGTGGCAACACGCCTCTACACAGCTCCTCTGGGCTTTTTTCACAGTACTGTTGTGGCCTTGAATATGCATATTTATGACATTACATAACTCTTTTCTTGTAAACACAGACACAGAAGAAAACAAGCCCAAAAAACAGCCTGTGAATCTAGGGATGCTAATACACAGGCAGACAGGAAGACGGAGTGGCAGGTGGTGTGACGGAGAGGCGGATGGACATCCCCGTGTGTGTTGGCAGTCTGGGAAGCTGGGAAGCCGGGCCGGATAATTGGTGTCAGAGTCCAGCTGAAGAACCCGTCATTGTCTGCCGACAACCCGTCATTGTCGGCAGAACAAAGCTGGGCGGAGACAGCGGTAAGGAACGGGGAGGCGGACTCAGTCAGAGCATGAACTGAGGTGCGGCTTGTCTCAAGTCAGTTTTCTCTGTTTAACTTATAAAGTGAAGGGCAAACTCTTTTCTTCCTGAAAGCATAGTGCACTTTATACACTTTATACATATTTTTGTACAATACTGTCACTATATTTTGTGCCTTATTTCTATTTCTTTTTTGCCTTAAGTTTATTGTAAGGTTGTTAGGAGGACCCAGCAAAATAAGCTTTTCATTGTATAGAATAACTGCCTGTTATCTGTGCATGACAATAAAAAAATATCTTAAATCTTGAAAAGACAAAAATCCTCCCTGTTTCGTCAGTGGAGACAGTAATTGCTGACAGCAACAAAGCCACAGAAAATTATCACCAGCTCCAACTTTCAGCGTGTTTTGGCTTTTCAGCATATTCCCTGGTTCAGTCTCAGTGTTTCATTAAAACAAGCATAAACAAGAAAAAGCGCAATACCCAAAAACAGTAGACAGAACTGAAAGGGGTTCATAATACGTTGTGCCAATAACTTGAGTGAAGACCAACATCAGGTGGTTTTATATCTCTCTCCAGAAACTCTGTGTTGTTGGTCCAAATTAGAAACCGTACTTTATTGACAGGTTTGGCTCTTTCAACATAAAACTTCAGAGAAGCTTCAGAAAAAAAAGAGTCACTTTCCCCTCAAGATGAACGCACACACCATCTGCCATGCCCGTGTTGGTGTGTGGAGCCGCACACAGGGATTGGTTTAAAACAAACTTCAAAAGGCCGCACAACAAACTTTAAGGACTGAAAATAAATCCACTGGAATCCATTCAAGAGAACAGTGCTGGGACTGTCTTACTGGAACTCAATCAAATATCGCATGAAGGGATAATATTAAAGGTTTGAAGTTTCCTTTCAATGTTATTAGAAGAAAAGAAAAAAATAATCTGGAGAACTGGGCTATTGATGTGCTGCACATTCAGGGGAAATGTCTCAAGGGGGAACTGTTGTGTTATCATCGACAAAATAAGAGCAAAATATGCTTAAAAAAAATTAGGAATCATTTATATATTTGTAACAAGGGGCAGAGAGGAAATACCAACACTAAACTGAAACAGAAACATATTAGTTTATATTAGATTAAAATGCACCAGTTTGTTGGCTGTACTGGTTTGACAGTTTATTAATTTCAAAACCAATCCTCCCCTAGGGGGGTAGACTGAGCGATTGTTATATAAAAATGTAAATCATAGCTTGTTTTATAATTTTTTTAAAAGCCACAAAACTGCTGTATTTGGATGTATTGAACACCATAAGTAATATACAAGTGAAATATATGGTTTGGTACATGAGAAAATTCAAATGTCGCAAATGTGCGCAAATGTGCCCAATGCAAATTTTTTAGTCCTCGTCTGAATTTCCTCTGAACTAAACCCTCTCTAACTGTGTTCTGCTTCTCTTTATCAAAGTAAACCTTTGCAGAGAGAATGTTCACATATTGTGCTATGATTTGGGTTGACCTTACAGCTGCATCATTTCAAATAAATAATCATCCTGAAAGTGATTTTTTTTTCTAGGCGGACCTGAAACCTTTTCATTTTTGCTGTGTGTCATCTTCATTTACTCTTAACCAGTAACATATAGACTGATATTTACACATCTGAACAAAATCTGACATGTGTACCTTTTTATTATAACACCAAAATTATTCAAATAGCTCTAGTGGTTGCAGAGACACACCCTTTTTAGTTTGGGTATGCAATTTTCGAGCAGAGGCCTAAAAATAGGTGGGTTTTCAAAAGGCTAAATCCCTCATTAACTCTTATTGGTGATTAAGTCTGGGGGAATTTATTCTACTTTGTAAAAGTAAAATTATGCATCTGTTGGGTTTGATCGGTTGTGTAACAGCCACGTATGTTAGTTGGACATGAAGGTTGCCACTTTGTCCAGTGGCACCATTTCTACGCATGCTATCACTGAACGGTAACTCAAGAGAATGCAGCATCAAATAACAATATGCGGCTGCACTCCTGTAGTTGCACATTTCTTTGGTGTTTAAATGTATCTACATCTTTTGGCTATGTACTGTTTTAAGCACATTGATTGCAGATGTGTTAATGCCCAAGCAAAATCCCCAACCTGTCCTTGTGTGGCCGCACTGCATTCAAACGAAGCTCCATCTGAACCTGAACAAAGCTGCAGCACTTCAGCAGAGTTCATAGATCTAATAAACAGGGAACTGCTTCACACTTTTCCACTTTGAGCTCAATGGAGATGGCAGATGAACATCATCCATCGTCTGCTGGCATCAGCCACCACTTATATAACAGGTCTGGTGTTGGATGCTATTTCTGTATTTCCACTTGTAGGAGTCTGTTTTAAACAGTGTAAATGTGAGTCAGCTAAAATGTCCAATCATCCACAGACTTTTGTCTTGCCCATCCAAAAAGAATAACACCTTTAAAGTGGCTGTCTGTGGAGAAGGGGTCTGGCACCTCAGAATGGTTTGTTTGCTGTTTATTTCATGAGGTCTGATCTGTTTCTTCACGTTCCGTAAAGGCCTTAGAAACGTAACTGTCATAAAGTGCAATATGAATGAATCAACCTCTCTGAGGCAAGAGCAGAGCCAAAACATGGTGCTTACATATTGGTGCGATGGAGCAGCATATCGTCCATCTGTTTCCTGTTTAAATCCCTCCCCCTGGTCCCTTCTAAGCAACCTACCTGTGAATTAATTGTTTCCCTCGCTTCACTGACACATCTATACCCCGAATGTTCAAGGTCTAAAGCGGCCGTTCTGCGTGTTCGGGCTCAGGGTTCAGGGTTGGTTCTCAAGCAATCAGCCTGCTTGTTGACCAGAGTGATCATTAGTGACCTGTGCAGCCTGTTACACAAAACCAGGAGACAGCACTTGAACAAAAATTAAAAAAAAACATTTGTTTCTAACAGCCAATCATGGAAACTGCAAGTCGGGAAAGTTGAAATTCTGAGAGAGAGCATGCGCGCCATAACAGGAAGTCCATTCTTTAATTTGTCTGTTGCACTGCTGTCGATGGGGGTGAAGCGGACTAGTTTGAGCGCACATACCTCCCTCCCCTCTTGTCTCATAGAAAGCCTATATTTTTCTGTGCATGGGAATATTCACTGAAAGTGTTCTTTCTTTTTTTTGTCAACCATTGAGCCCCAGACGTTTCAACGTTTTCATCAATGTCTTGCAGAGCGATTCTCTTATTTAGCTGCTCCCCATGCATCAGCTGTATCCTTAACAGGACCGTAATGTAGACGCCAAAACTCACACACACACACACACACACACACACACACACACACACACACACACACACACACACACACACACACACACACACACAGTGAGCAAGTAAATACTTATGTGTAGCACATGGACACATTAGCACGCACCGACCTTAAAGTGTTAAGCACATATAAATATACATGAACTCGCACCTACACATGCACTCCACATGCCGCACTAAGTGGACTGCAAAAGAAGGGTTCGGGCTCTCACGCAGCGACACACGGTCAAGTGTACGTGTACACGGCCGCAAAGGAACACGGGTGCCATGTGTGGAGGACGCTTTAGTTGCCGCTGCTCACATAAACAGTGTTGAAGGTCACGTTGGAGCCGGAGGAGAAGGTGAGCTTAGGAGCATGAGCGGTGGCAGTAAAGAGATGACCGATCGCTTGCTTCAGCTGCTCTATTTAAAAGCAGAGGAGGAGTGTTTTATTTCCTGGGCTGTTTAAAAGGTAGTGCGCCCTTTGAACGAGGTGGTACATCAGCAGCCGTCAAACGGGGGAGTTTGGACCCCGGTGGCTGGGGGAACCATGCAACCGGTTGACAGCCTGGTGACCGATCAGCGGCTGTGGTCACCGGGACAAACAGCCTAGCTCCAGCTGTTTCCGCGCTTCTTGCTAAATATAGTTAACCTATCATAATGGCCATAATGAATGCCATTTATATGTATTTACAAAAGCAAAGACGCGTGTGCTTATTTCTAAATGATATGAACAACCCACACTATAAGCCAGTGCGATATTTATTTATGGACCTGTGCAAGTCTATGCACTTTCTGCAACAGTGCAAACATTTCAGAATAAAGGCCTTGTGTTGACAAATGAAGGGATTTTGTCCACACAAAGACACTGGAATGCTTTTATTTTGAAACGGAAACAGGAAATGTTGAGTTAAAAGTACTTATTAACGTTTTGCCAAGTATGTGACGACAAATATAAACTTTGAAACTATAGAAATATTGCTGGTCAGATGTCAATATACTACCTTTTTTTTAATAAGTGCTCTGCATCAGTGAGGCAAAATGTTGGCAACCTGACATTGGAGACATATTTTCAGGTTGCAAACATTGCCACGCTGCAGTGTAGATAGTCGGACATACTCTGAAATCATTTCACCGCAGCAATTTAAGTGCTCGCATAAGTTCAGGGTATCAACTATACTGAACATTCATCATGCCACAAAAAAACGTATCAGTGGCCCTCCAGTAGGAAACACATCTGTGATCGTTCAATGTGATGAACTTCCCTCCAGGGGCTCAATACGGCTTTATCTGCAATGGATGAAAAATGTATTATCTGGCTTGTGATTTAACACCACGGTAAAAGAGGACCCTTCCTCAAATGGTCTTTTAATGTGAAACTAAAGTTGACGGCGGCGTCTATGAAACTGTAGCTCCAGGTACGCGTGAGATGTACTCGTCAAATTAAGTCATTCATGCTCTTCTAATAACAGAAGGGACAGTAACTCATTCATAATAATCGCGTTAATCACAAGCACAACAGCAGCGCCATGTGGCCGACACAGACGTGTCCGTCATGCCTGAGTTACAATGTAGATGTGACTGACTGAGAACATCATCCCAACGCGGCACCAATTGTGCTGGAACACTGATGAGCTGCTACTTCGTTTAAAAAAAAGCAGCAGCCGGCACAGGACCGGTGGAGCCCCGCGCAGCACCAGTGGATCCCAGCGCAGAACCAGTGGATCCCCCCAACACGTTCCCTCTACTAGCTAATCACATACCGACGCTTGGTCAGCAGCACTGTGCTCCAGACCGGGGTGCTCAAGGTCGTTTTTTTTGGACGAGGGTGACTTTTTGCTCATTACGTTCATAATGTCCTTTCAAAATAAACGTCAGGAAGTTAGGTTGAGGAAACCAGGAAACTGATGCCAGTGTTTGATTGATACGTTGTATGTTTCACTGTGTGGACTGTTTGATATCATGGGTGAAGAGATGTGGGCAGTAAATGCATTTGAATTTGACGACATTGTATCAAATCTGCTTTTTTTTCTGATACTGTCAAGGCCGCTTCATTTTCTGTGTTCTATTTGACCGCCGTTTTATTATTTTGCCATATGTACGCTCGCAGCGCCTCGCAAAAAGTAAAAAAAAGTAAATTACAATGTCGATAAAGCGTGTTTGATATCTGAACCCCATTTAACAAAGAAGCCTAAACTAAGTCTAAAGAATAGTTGTGTAACTGCTAATCGCCCAGATGGATATCAATCGAGGCAACTGCACGGGAGCAACTCTCAATCACAGCTGTGATTGGCTCAACATCCCAGATGAGCGTCCGCCCCTTGAGTGCTACAAAATTCCCGCCACATTAATCAACATTGCTTTAAAAAAAAGTCAGCATTCAACCTGCAGCGGGCTGCTTTGCAGAGGAAGTCCTGCCTTGCTCCTTATCTGTGGTCCGTGTGAATCCCACAGCTGGCTCAAACGGGATGAATGGCAGCTTTTTTTACTTTCAGATAGCGGAGCCCGGTGGATCCATTGTGATCGGATGATAGAGGACGCTCTGTCATTACCGCCGTCCCACTCTGCCAGATAATGTCTAATCTGATGCATGGAACGTCCATTTATTGGGGGCGGACGTCGCACCGTCGGCAGTCAGCGAGCCAGATAAGTGGTGGCTCCATTAGAGGGCGGCTGGGCCTACGTGTGTGGGCCCAGCCGTACACGTGTCTTTTAGCTTTTTTTCACAATCATTGTTACATGTTTTATGTGAAATGTGCATCTGAAGTCGCCCATGCGTGCTTGATCGTCGAGCTAATCAGTACCTGACAAGCTTGATCCCCAAACTCTCTCGCTCTCTTTCTGATACGAGCCCATTATGCAACTGTCGCTTCAGTAATTGTCACTCGATGACATTTCCCTTTCTAAACATACAGCCTTTCATTTGTCATTTCAAGACATTAAATCCACAATCCATTAAACGTCTTTTATGTTCCATTTGACCCGGACGTCCGTACTCGTATGTGCAGACAAAGGTTGAGACCAAAGCATCAGTTCTCACAGTTCAAATGGAGTTCAGTCTCTCTCTCTCTCTCTCTGTATATATATATATATATATATATATATATATATATATATATATATATATATATAGTGTTTTGATTCAGTTACAAGTTTA
Source organism: Myoxocephalus aenaeus (assembly GCA_038501785.1). Classification (NCBI taxonomy): domain Eukaryota; kingdom Metazoa; phylum Chordata; class Actinopteri; order Perciformes; family Cottidae; genus Myoxocephalus; species Myoxocephalus aenaeus. Next base: position 1,551,438 of record JBAMJR010000160.1, on the reverse strand, counting down.
TAAAATGATATTAAGTTATTAACTTACCTTTATGTCATCTGGTTGCCAGCTCAATTCTTCCTGAAACCTGCAAAAATGAGAATGTTTTTTAAACTTTTGATTGCTGCAACGTGTCACAACAGTTAACTTCAGTCGCAGCAATAACATCAAACACTCGACTGGCCTCTGTTGGAGAATCCTCTCATATTGCCTTATAGCGCTTTCATAAACAATCTAAGAGAACCTTGAAAATGTAACAAAAAAAAAAAAAAAGTTGTGGTTTTTATTGCACAATAAAAATAAAATGAGATGAACAGCAATATATATATATATATATATATATATATATATTTCTCTTAATTAATAAATCCATCCGCTCCTACTGCAGACCAATATATATGAAGAAGAAAAGAAAAAAATTAAATTTCTAAAACAGCTGGTCATTGTGTTTTTTATCAAACAAACCAGAGGAAATAAAGCATGTGGACTACATAGAGAAAGAAGTTATGTCAGGCCTTAAAATAAAATACAAAAGAAGTCCCAGAACTGCTTTATCCAAACGGCAGCCTAAAGACAAATTACGGCGCGCGTCTTCAAACGATCTCTCAAACATTTTTACTACGGCCATTAGGGAGAGGAAGAGCAGAAGAGGGAGATGACATGTTGAGAAATCATGAGTCAGATCTGATGGTGTGAATATAGTTGAACCCCCTGAGTCATCACGACACCAACTCCCATTTCATCTTTTACGCATTTGTCGCCAAATTGCATCCCCCTTTTTGGCGATGGAGCGACGTCGGAAAAAAAACACGGAGCGACTCGGAGGCAAATGGATTTGTTTTTAAAAGACGGCGGAGGAGAAGGGATGAAAGGGAGGATAAATTACAGGGGCGAGTTTTGTCCCATCTACACGTCTCTGTATCTGATAGATTACTTAGAAACACGAGGAGAGGGGGGAGAGATGGAGTATGATTCCAGGAGGCACCAGGGCGAAGATGCTGAGAGAGAGAGAGAGAGAGAGAGAGAGAGAGAGAGAGAGATTCAAAAAACGAGCAAAATATAAATTTACCAATCAGCTACAAATACAGAGTTTCTCTTCTTTCCCCATTTTGTTTACCCTTGTCACCCTTTCCTAACTTATTCCTCCTCCTCCTCTCATTTTTTCTCTCCCACTCACCTCCTTTACCTTTTTCCTTCCATAACTTATTGCGGCGGAAATCTCATCAGGCCTTGTGGATTATCAAAAGCCTTGCCAGGCTCTCTCGCCTCTGAATGAAATTGGACCACTTGAGTTTTAAAACTCTTTGATCTCGAGATAGCATCGCCCTATATCACCTATATATGTGATATAGGGCACTCGATGTGTGTGTGTGTGTGTGTGTGTGTGTGTGTGTGTGTGTGTGTGTGTGTGTGTGTGTGTGTGTGTGTGTGTGTGTGTGTGTGTGTGTGTGTGTTAGTGCTTAAGATGAAAATCCTTCAAAAGTGAAGACACAGTATTTCTCATTTTGGGATTTGGATTTGAAAGACGTGCAAACGTAATGTAAAAGGTTGAAGTTAATTTAGTCGTTGGGCGCATTAGAAGTAGGATTAATCGGAAGCCAAACGATGGAGCATCGACTGTATCGAAGAAGAGGACATAGATATCATTATTCAAACTAATAAAATGTTGATTTGTCGAAACCAGGGGTGCCCACACTTTTTGGGCTTGCGAGCTACTTTTAAAATGTCCAAGTCAAAAAGATCTCGCTCTCTCGCTCTCTCTCTCTCTATAAATATACAGCATATACTTTATGTTTACAATATTGCCGTACTTTGCATAACTGCATGAACTCTTATGACACAATACAATTCTGTACATTTTTGGTCATTACATTTTACTCTGATGACTTCACTGAATGGAACCAGCAGGGTTGCATAGTCCGGACAGTAGCTGCTGGTAGCCAGCCTCAGGCAGACCAAATGGTCATCAGTCATGGTGGAACGGTGTCGCTACTAAGCCATCTCACATCAGTGTGTAGCAAGAAGTCAGAGTGGCCGCAGTCCTACTCCAGATGTGCACGGAACAGCCGTCTTTGAAGAGCTCTCGCTCGAATAGACGATCTTCGTTGCAACATCCATTATCTCTTTCTTGTTTAGCATTTTAGCTCATAATGCTTGTTGGTGTGTTATGCAGTGGTAATCAGGGAAGTCGGTGAAAACATCGTCCTCCCTGCACTTGGCAATAAATCCATTCAAGCTGCCAACCATTGTGGGGGCACCATCCGTGGTGATTGACATTAATTTAAAGTTTTTGAAAGACTGAAAAAAAAATGTTAATGGCATGCGATCTACCCGCACTACCTTTGCGATCGACTGTTCGATCGCGATCGATGTATTGGGCACCCCTGGTCTAAAAGTTGTAATATTTTCTCTTTTGTATATTTGCTTTTGCCTCCTAATGGAAAAAAATAAATAGCTCCATCCCTATACTCAATGTTGACATAATCCAGGTTTCTGATTATTTGTGTGCAAGTTGGACAATGTTGAGTCCCGTGAGCCGTGAGGATGAACTGTCTCTGATGTCTGGCTGCCTGAACTCTCTGGCTATGATTCCTGTATCAGCCTCTCCGTCTGATCTCCTGTGATTAATAAGGAGCGGAACAGGATATGCCAATTATGAATTCATTCTTGGAGTCATTTATTAAGTAAAAAAAACGCTCCAGTTTTAGCCTCTCAGATGTGAGGATTTGAAACATTATTCTGTTATATCCCTGTTAATTCAATCTGTTTGGTGATTTGGACGATACAAATAAGTGATGACCTGTAAACTCTTCAAACATTCACCAACATGTGTTCAGAGGCCCGACATGACGGCTCTGTCTCAGGCGGGTTGCCTGAGACAGAGCCGTCATGTCGGGCCCCCTGAGCTGATCTTCACTGTGAAGGTAGCAGTGGTCCTTGTTGTCTGATCTCATCAGATCTGTCCACACTACTCCATCCCAACGAGCCTTCACTGATAGTATTATATTATAAGTTATTTAATGCCGAGGCCCTTTTAAAGATGATGGCGGAAAACAAGCAGGGAGTGCTTCGAAGAGTTCAGGAACACTTTGATGCTAAGTAAAGGAGATGTGCTGGAGGAGGTATGGATTCAAGGGAGGGCTAATAGTCTATTATTGTGTGGTTTTCCTTTTAAAAGTTAGTATATGGGCTAATGGCATGCAGCAGGGAAAGTTTTTATGCTGATGACAGTGTATAGTTTCAAGTATAAGTAAAGAAGTAAACAAGAGAATTGCTGAGGCATGAAATTATTAGCATTTGGGCCAGCAGACAGCCAAGCTGGACCAAGTACAAACACATACGCATTATATTATATTCATAAATATGTCACATCCATAACAACACCCCAACAGCCGCCACACGCAAAATTAAATATAGTTTAAAGTATGTATATTATACAAAAATATAGTTATTATCGTATGTACAGCACTGATACTAGAACACATTTTAATAAAGAAAAAATACTCAAAGATTATATTTTGACACGTTTTGACAGTTTTGACGCTTAAATTAACCTTTTACCTAAACATTAAAGGTGTGATTGGTAATACTGAGCCACACACTCCAAACAAATAGAGGGCAGCATTTCACCTCTGTACTAGGACCTCATAATCAAACTAATAACTAACAGCAGGGCAAGAATACTCAAACCAAACTGCAGAAAACAATGATGTGGGTAAATTAACGTTGCTATCTTATAGCACTGTGGTTCAGTGGTGAGCAGGGTCGTCCTTCAATCAAGAGGATCGGCGATTCGATCCCCGGCTCCGCTAGCCCATGTCGATGTGTCCTTGAGCAAGACGCTTAACCCTAAATTGCTCCCGTAGCTGCGCCTATGGTGTATGAATGGTTGATAATCTGATCAGTGTGTGAATGGGTGAATGATGTCATGTAGTGTTAAAGCACTTTGAGTGGTCGGAAGACTAGAAAAGTGCAGTACAAGTACGGGTCCATTTACCATTACCATTTATAATCTTGAAAAAAAAAAGTGGCAAAACAGAGAAAAACAACTGTAATTTGGTCTCGTCCGCCGCCAAGAAAGACGGACCTTCAGTTGTCATAATATATATTCAGCTGGCAGGTGCGCACCAGGTTTCACAGTGGGCTGGTGAGCAGCGGCAGTGCTTGGTCTAGCCCGTGTAACAGCAGAGACAGAAAGTTTGGTGATCTGGCGAGGATCAGACCCCCGGTGCTTGAGGCGGCTGTATAAAAAAAAAAGATGAACATCTTCCTTCGAAGCATTTCTTTTGGGTTACTTTTTTTTTTCATTGTTTCGTGGTATTTAAAAAATATGCAAATGGTCACTAAATATTTAATTGTACACAGACACATTCCTGGTGTGTCTGTTTAGAGTGTGCAAATACATGGTGCATTAATTTCCTTCGGTCAAAGCCTTTTGCAGATTTTCTGTTTCTTAAATATGTCTCTTGTACCTGTCTTCAAGTGTACGCCTGTTTGTTTTTTTATCAAGATACATTCATTTATCGTTTCTCTTTCCTCAGTGGAAGTGAGGCCTCTGCATGGTAAACAGACTGAATGCAGGCATGCAGCGTGAGCTCGGAGATACAAAAAGTCTGACACACAAAACAACCTTCAGCAGCACATAAAGAGTCGCAGACAAATAGTTGATTGAAAGAAAAGACCTTGAGAAAAAAACATGTACAAGAGGAATTCAATATTTTACATTGGCCTTCAGCCGATTGGAAAATACTCTGCAGATTTATTTCAAGTTTAATGAAGAGTAAACAGTATGAGGTAGTGGACCAACATTAGTCACCTCAACAAACTGTTGCTAAAGGGTCAAATGTCACAATGATGGCAGTATATTTAAGCTACTTTGGTCCAATGAAGACCATGGTATAAAAAAACCTTTCCAGGACCTTTTTTCTTAAAACATCTTTTTTGCTGCTGATGGAAATGACCCTGATGGGACTGGACTGAACCCAGTACACCAATACTAGAGAAAGAACGGCTACTAGGGTTCGGATCAGCATGAAAACAGACAATTCAAATGATTAAGAAATAAAAGAGTTGTGGTAAAAGCTCTCCCTCAATAAACAAAGGGTAAATACATCCTTTTTAAAAACTTGCATAATAAGGCAGAGGGCCACAACTGTGACTCATTACTATTAGCATCCTGTCACAGCAGCCCATCTCAATGCACCGCCGCAGCTCATTAACCACACACACACACACACACACACACACACACACACACACACACACACACACACACACACACACACACACCTCCAGCTGATTATCTCTGGTTGGCTGTGAAGCAGCAAGAACACACAGATTGCTGCTTCAACATGTTAATCGGTGCGGCTCAGGGGCGTTTCTGGGATTCAAAGAAAGGGGGGGCTTAGCCCCAAGGGCAGTGACCTGTTTGCGTAAAAAAAATTTGGGGCCCATTTGGGGCCGCGGATATCTATTTCAGACAGTTCATAGATTGGTTCAATCAGAACGTGTGTGATTTTGCTCTGTAGTTTTGCTTGCATTCAGTATATGATAAGACAAGAGACAAAATGTCAGGGTCATAGTGAAACTTGACAACACAAATATGAACTTTTCTCAAATAAAGACAGAGAGAAATACTTTTCCTGCTTGTAAAGGAAAGACGGATAAACTAGCTTTCATATCCGCGTCACTCCCAAATCCAATGGATGGAGAATGAACCTGACAGTGTCAACTTTTGAGTTTACTTGTTTTATTATCAGCAGAAGGGAATACGATTTTGATCAACATTTATCTATTTTAATCTATTTTGTTGTCCGTGTAGTTTTTACATACCAGTGATATTTTATGCTCATTTGGACACTATCACTGAGATAAATATAAACTAGTTCAGTGTCAAATATACCATTAAATGGAAAAAACAAACAAATACATCTTGATTATCAAATGATAAATATTGTATGATGGGCTGAAATGGAAGGCACCCAATACATTCACTATAATCAAGTCAAACTAGGATTGCAATGTACAGAGAAAAACACTATAGGACTAGATCCAGGATAGCATTAGAGGCAAATAATAAAAAAATAAAAACCTAGCTTAGTGTTAACATAGCCCACTACAGTATTACATTTTAGGGGGGCCCTGGTGTGGCTGCCATTTTGAATGAAATCCAGATTTAGATGTCTCACTCTGTTCTAAAAGAGAAGTTTTGTTTTATTTGTTTAAGGTCAGGGCAGCAGCTAATGACAGCTTTTCTTTCTTTTTTTTTACATTTTGTCTATGAAATTATACATCTTGAGCTCTCTCTGCGTTTGTGCCGCTTCCATAGACGTGCAGGACATTTTATATTGCGTTGAAATTCAAGGGCACAGAGAGCAAAATGTGAGGCCACGAAACTGATTGAGGTTCACAACACTGATGGATTTAAAAACGTCTACTGAGGCCAAGATGGATTTCAGCTTGAAAACTGGCAGTGAATACAGATTCCATCCCATTTACGAGTAGAGAACAACCTGCACAGCTTCCAGAAGGCCGGAACATGCTGCGTGTGAAAGCATCCGCATCATGCCGCAGACTGGAGAGGTGTTCACGCAGTCGCCTGTCCTTGTGGCCTCGGTGTCACCTGTACGGGATCTTTTTAACAGCTTATTTTTTATTCCATTCACGTCTCTCTAATGTCGTATCATTTGGTGTGTGTAACTCTCCTAATGCAGCGTGACTGTGTAAACGGAGCGCTCGCACAAACTAATGGGCCAACGCAGATTCCCATTGCCCCTTTCCTTTTTCGTTCAACGCGCTCATTTCATGGCACACCTTTCATCGGGCCTCCTGTGAGCTCCTTCTTCCTCTTGGCTCACTACCCTGACCCCTCTCTAACCCCACCGCTGTCAGTCTCACGGTGGAGGTACAGCTGTGTGTTAGGAAGTTATAGCTTCCGTGGCCACCCCAAAGCATCGACAGTGACTGTCGGGGCCACCGAGTCACAACGCTAAGACCCTCAAGGTCTGCGATTGGTCAGGTGGGGCTGCTAGTCCTTTCTCCAACAGGGTTGCTGGTGGAGAGTCAACGCAGTCTCACTCCCAGCTGGTCAAATACAGACGCTTGGTCAGTGGTTTGGGTAAAAGTACCTTTGCTACGTGAACTTGTTACATTACTGGTGTTAATAAAGTGCGTAAGTTACGGAACAAAACTAAGGTAAAATAAGTATTTTTTCAAGTCTTTTAACATAACTACATAGATCATGAAATTATAACACCGCTGTAAAATATGTATAGCTGCAGAATTATCCACAATGAATTGGTAAAAATGATCGACACTTTGGCTACTACAAAATGAAAACACTGCCTCTACATTAAGCATGGTTGTCCCATTAAATCTGGAACCAAAACACAGGTGTCGTACATTTTGATGTAAAGAGCTTTTACTTGAAGTAATTGTCTCATAAGATCCCATTAAAATACATTTTAGATTAAGCCACTATCTATCACATCTAACACAATGCCGATTGAGGCTATGGCCCACTGATGACAGCCCTTGCATGTGCAGTATTACAGCCCGGTAATAAAAAAAATTCACGTTGAGAAGCTCCGCCCGTCATCACCGCCGTCCTGCCGTTTCTGAATCAAACTGCTGCTGGTCCGGCTGAAGTAGCGGCCGTCATTCAGACGCTGTTGTGGGACTACGGATAATAATATGAACCCAGACACGATGGAGTTTGATGTTGCGACGTGTGTGGAATTTACACAACAAGTATAAAGCAGAACTAGTGGTTATTTCCATGGTGAATGGCGGAAACGGTAACTGTTTTTACGGAGATAAGCCACAGTGATAAGCCACGCCCCCTTTCAGGCGCGAGTAACATTCGCAACGCGTATGGTGTGAACACAGCTTCCCTACTGACAGAAACAGATAGAATTAGTGTCGCTCAGCTGCCGCCAGTGAGACAGAAACGGAGATCGTTGAGACTTGAGTCACTTTAGGTAAAGACTTTAATGTAGAGCTCACTTGTCGTGGAGTATTACATGGTGGTAATTTCACTTTCAGTTAAGTAGATAATCTGAACACTTCATTCACCTGATGTGAGAGAGGGGAACATGGCGAGGGTTCAAGAAGCATGCTTGTACTTTTAGGCGCTTTTCTAGTCTTCACCCATTCACACCCTGAGGACGGGGATACCATGCAAGGTCCCACATGCCCATCAGGACTAACTAACATTCACAGACCTTCATACGGGAGCAATTTGGGGGTTCAAGTGTCTTGACCAAGGATACATCTACATGGACTAGAAGAGCCAGGAATCGAACCACCGATCCAAGCCATAGTTGTCTAACTCAACTTGTCTGACAGTTTGTGTTGTACTTCTAATGATGCCACCATACATCCAGAGTTGCCTCATCCTCAGTTTTTTCAGTGCACAGCTTCAACACTACCTCGCCTCTCTCTCCCACTTCCTTTTTTTTTTTATCTCTCACTGTATCCTTCTTCTCTTCATCTCTGATGTCACACCCTCCCTGTCTCTCTCCCTCCGTCTCTCTCTCTGACATGAAAAGTGCATTCCATTGTCTCTCTCTGTCAGCCGACACTGTGCCTCCATGACAACCGGTCTGCTGACACCCACTACCGGCCACACGTACCCCACACCAAGGCTGCAGTGGTAGAGAGTGTGTGTGTGTGTGTGTGTGTGTGTGTGTGTGTGTGTGTGTGTGTGTGTGTGTGTGTGTGTGTGTGTGTGTGTGCGCGTGCGTGCGCGTGCGTGTGTGCGTTAGAAGGAGAGGGAGAGAGTGGTTTGTGTCTTTGTCAGGTTGGTCCGAGTGCCCTCTGTGTTTATGTGTGTGTGTGTGTGTGTGTGTGTGTGTGTGTGTGTGTGTGTGTGTGTGTGTGTGTGTGTGTGTGTGTGTGTGTGTGTGTGTGTGTGTGTGAGAGTCAGGGTAAGTGGTGTCTGCCTTAGGTGTGTCTTGAGGGCACCCATGCATTCATGAGTCTGCGTGTGTGTGTGTGTGTGTGTGTGTGTGTGTGTGTGAGAGATTGATTCTGTGTTGATTTCTGCCTTCTCTTCTTCATGAATGATTCAAAGGACTCCAAATTGGAAATTGTCCCTCTGACCAGCCCACTTTCCATCTCTAAAGCTTTCTCTTTCACTTTCTTTTTCCCTCTCTGTCTATCTCCCATACACACACACACACACACACACACTCCATCTTCCTCGGCATATGCCACTTTTGGTCTGCGTATGAATGTATTAGTGGAGCGTCGGAGAGTGTGTCTGTATGTATGTGCGTGTGACTGAGCCTCCGTGTGTGTGTGTGTGTGTGTGTGTGTGTGTGTGTGTGTGTGTGTGTCAGATCAGAGAGGCGGCCCGAGGCTGTGGCTCGGATCACATTGAGTCGGCGGTGCAGGGCGGCGAGCAGCGATCAGGAGGAGATGCTCTGCCTTAATCTGATTGCGGCTTCACAAACTGTACACACTCGCCTGGCAGAGGACCACTGAAGAGAACACACACACACACACACACAGACCGAAAAAAATCAAAATAACAGTGCTGTTTATACAAAAAAATGGTTTACTGTCTCATCAAAGTCCACGCACCAGCAGCCCCTGAACTATCCATCTATCCATTAGTTTGCTCTCTGGCTTGATGAAACTCCCCGGAGACCATGAATGCCGTAATAATGCATTATTATAAGAGCACAGAAATAGTTTGAGCATTAGAGGAGAAAATGAGAGCCGATTTATTACATAATAAATCATTTTGGTTTGGATAGTCTCTCTTGGTAACTAGAAAATAAATTGTTTAGAAAACACACTGTACTGCATAAATGGTGGCGGTATGTGAGCTGCATTCAGTGTGTGTGTGTGTGACACTAAAATCAAAGGTCAGATCAAAACAATGAATATATTTTCTGTTCTAATGAGACTGGGGGGAGATGAGGGGGTCCCTGAGAAATACACGTGCACTGCCGAGGTCACTATGAATAATAGATGTCCCCGCTTCGGGGATTGAAACTGAAATGGTTTAAAAAAATACGATTTATCAACGCGGTTATGATATGCTTTGTTGCACGGCATAACTTTACACACATTAGTATCGGCGGACTTCCAGCTGAAGACGCGCCGATGAATTCCACATGACTGAGAGTGACGGAGACGGCGTGCGTGCATGGAGACTCGTAGAGTACGACACTGCGTCTCGGGCGATCTTCCTCCCGGTTACTTTGTACAAAAGAGCCCCGAGTCCACCGCCTGTCTGCCCGAACGGACGCCACAAAGCCAAACACGGACCTTCAGTCATCGGCTAGTGACGACTGTCGCCCTCGTCGCGTTAAATATGGAGTATGACCGGCTTTAATGAAGCCGCTGTGTCCTATCGGAGGACTGTCCAGTCGAATAACTCACATAGAACCAATAAAAAAAAGTTCTGTTTAGGTAAAAAAAGAAAATGGTACTTGGTTCACGCTGGACATGAACAGCAGTCTGCTGAGTGAAAGTCCCCGCCCAGCACCGTGCCCTCCTCCCCTACTTCCACACACTCATTTTAAACTTATTTCTGATACGTTAAATGAAAGTAGTCCACGGGAAAAATAGATTTCCCGAGTAGTTTTTGTTGTATAAATGTACGAGACGTTTGTTTGTGAAATCAGAACAAAAAACATAAAAAGTACAGTATCGTATACTGTACATTAGAAGTCATACCAGGTATTAGTTATTTCCAGGACCCTTGTTGGATGTATTCCAGTCATTTACAAATTCATGAACTTTCTTATTTGAAGAACGTTGAAGAGACTAATTGCCTGAGGGAAAGGCAATTTTCCTGGTAAAAAAATGTCAGGTGGTAAGTAACAAAAACATGACATTAGTTTCAGAGGAGTGATCAAAGACGGAGCAGTGATTGGTTGTTACGTGCTCTGATGAAGGTTTGGTTGAAATGGCCAGAATAAATGAGTGAAACTGAGAGTTTTTCCCATAGAATATTAGTTTTGGTCAGTAGGTCCTAAAAATTGTAACATGCACTAAGAGGGCGGCTTCATGTGCAACGGTGCAACTATCACAGGAATGGAAGGGGGACCACATCCAAGGCTGTATCCTCTTCTATTGATTTATCCATGGTTGGTGCTCTCTAACTAGACTCTCTCACCGCCTTAGCATTACAAATTTGATAACATTCTGATTAATTGAAATGTTTTGGCTCCTTCTGATAGCCAATGTGATGCTTATGTGCAGGCGTTTGATGTTGTGTCTAAAAAATTTAAAAATGGTGAATGATTCCATTTTAATTTAGTCGACAAAGAGAGTGCAACACTACTTAATTTGATTCACATAGCTCGTGTGGTGTTTGGTATAGCGACTGTGGCTCAGTGGTTAGCAGGTCCGTCCTTCAATCAGAGGATTGGTGGTGTCTACGGTGTATAAAATGTAAGTCAGCTAAATGTAGTGTATGGTAGCCAGGAAGTGATCACACTTTCTGCTTTTCTAAAATTGTTGATGCTTATTGACGTTTAGCAATAAGACGGTAGTCTACCCTGATGAGTTGACGCGCATCAAACAACAGCTAAAAAATGTTTTGCCCATAAGCTTAATTCTGAATTCGTCAGGCTTACCGACATCAATAGTAACATCCCAGCTATCTATTATCCGTAACCGCTTATCCTGTTCAGGGTCGCCAGACACATGAGACAGACCACCAATAGTGACATGTTTTTAGTATAGGGAAAGTGGCATGAAGTATTTTCACAATTCTGTCTCCAGCTCCAGCTGTTCCTGCAGCAGAGCTAGGCGTCTACCCACATTTACTACAGGAGGTCCCGGTGGGTTCCAAGTCCTGTCGTGAGGTCATGGGGTCGGGGAGGCAGCGTGAATACAGCTGGCCGGCTACTGCTGCACACCGAGGGAATCACAAGGTGCAGGCGATGTGGAGGCTGAGCATCCACAGGGAATCACATGACGAATCGTTTCATGTTACCAGGAGATGAGAGGAGTCAGCCCAGGCTGGATGGGAAGCTGAGAGAGATTCCAAACTTTTTTTCTTCTTCTTTCTTGGTATCTAATGGTGTGTGTCACATTTAGATTTCAAACATGCTACCAAAAACCCGGCTCACGCTAGTGAAAGCTTCAGGAGGGGAAAAACCCATTAAGACTGCATTGCCGCCCATATTTTAGCTTAACGTGCCATATGGTGGGCTGTTTCTCCTCCTCCATTAGACCCTGATGAATACTATGTGCGCTGAAATACATTGGTTATGCAGCATTGTTGAAATGCTTCTCATTGATTTAATATTAAAACGACGGCTTTTTATTTATCGTTTATATTTTTCATTTCTCGCCGCGGCCACATGCTGTACAGCTTGTCTGGAAAAACAGCACGGGGGAACAATTTTTTCTGAGCTTTCACTCCGTGAAGAAAGGCACCAACCAATCGCATCGTGGGAAACGGAGGTATTTAAATGTTCAAGACATACACTTTAGAGAACAACACAAAGGCACCGTGCTCCAAACCAAGATAGCAAACTTTCTTTTATCCCTGACAAAGGGAGGACAGACCAGATCCACTCTTTCTATTCTGACCTTTCACAATAAAAGCCCTCGACATGTACAATGCGTAGGTGTTTGCCAGAGGGAGCTCAAATTCACTCAGAGGATTTGGCTAAAAGGGAACTCGATATGATAGCTTACAGTAGCTTATACTAGAGAACAGTTTAGCTCAGACAGACTGCCAGACTCTGGCTCTGGGTCAATAGGATCCTGGTCCTCTGATGCGCAAATCTATTGGAACCTTCCCTTCACAAAGTAGTAACTGCATTGCTGCTGCTGGTAGGAATTGTGTTGATGCAAAATATTGTCTTGCAAGTATTTCGTGTTGTTTTCTTGTCTTCGCTGTAGTAAAGGCCATTTTTGTTCTTCTTTTTTTTTTTTTTCGCTGATTGAGTTACTCTGGACTGAAGGATCAACACCTGACCCGGCCCTCCGGGGCTGACTCCTGGTGTTCTAATCCACCTGCGAGAAGATCAAAGCAACAGCAGCGTTGTCTCGTGTTGACCTGCTCCGCACACAGAGGGCACCACAGCCCCGGTGCTCCCATCGTAAAGACTAGAGGCGGGAGAACAAAAAAGGGGAGAGGGATGGAGGGAGCATTGGCAGACACAAGAAGGATTCAAGGTGAAGTTTTAAAAGGAAACCAGTGTCGAGAAAACAGGTCAGCCGTCCACTTTTCCTCCCCGAGAAAGAACAAGAAAAAGCAGCTGGAAACACTGAATATTTGTTGTTGTCAACAAATGACAACGCAAGAGAATATTAAATAATGTTCTATGTCAATCAATTAATGGTTTTAGTTGTAATCTTCAGACATGTCTTGCTAGCGAGGGGTAAAGAAATGTGTTTGAATATGTTTCAGATGATTTAAATGCCTTGGATCAGAATCAGAGAGTTTATTGCCAAGCATGTACACACAGGAAGAATGTGGCGTGTCGGTTGGTGCGTGACAATAAAGTGCAATACTATAAGACATAATTCAAATGAAAATATGAAAATTGACAATAGAATGTGAACACAAAAACAATATATGAGTAAATTAAAATAAATAAATAAACAAAAGTCGCATGTTAGAGCACAGGGAGCACACTGACCAGAGGGAGAAACCAAATGGCTGGCAGCCGGCGTGAAACCTCCCAACCCGGTTTGCATGCAAAGCTTTAATCGTCCCGGAGACGAACCCCGGCCCTAGTTTGACAACATTACGATCGTCCACGGAGCGCTGACGGGATTACAGATACGTCACGGCACCTTGGGATTATTGTACGAGATCAAACTCGGCGGTAAATACAGACGGAGGACGGCGAATGTGTGTTTCGTAACTACTGCCAAGTGTGCACTTTGATTTGATGCGGCACTTGTTTGCATGACAGCGGTGACGAGACGGAGACGAGAGACAAGTGCATAGGGAGCGAGGGAAGGATGGAAAACTATAGGAGAAAAGAGAGACGAGAAGAGGGAGGGGACAGAGGAGAGGTGACAAGGAGAGGAGGATAGAGAAGAACACAACGCAAACAAAGGAGGTGAAAAGGAAAGAGGACAGGAGAGAGAGAGGAGAAGAGCGGAGACAAGGAAGAAAAAAAAGGAGAACATAGGAGAGGACGGGAGAAATGGGTGGAGGACGGCTATATTGAGGAGAGGTGGAGACAGAGGGAAGGAGAAACCCTATTTGGTTTGCGGCCTACTATATAAAACACGTGAGCGAGGACAGAGGAGAAGTGAAGGAGAGAGAGGGTGGGGGTTATTTCCAGGACGATAATGTAAAGGGTGTTTACAGATTGAATATATTTGCATTTTTTATTTATTTTTACAGAGAGAAGGCAAAGGCGTCAGTACAGAAAAGAAGAGCCTCCTCCCGCTCAGCGGCCCTCTGGGTGATATGAGCAGTCTTGCAGAAAGCAGATGCTATCCAGAGAACCCCCCGCCCAAATCAATGGCCATTTGTCCCCTCGCCTCGCCTCTCGCTTTTCCATCTGTATTTTTTTCTTTTTCTTCCTTTTTTCTACCCTCCTCTTCGTTTCAGTCGCGGTGCCTTCAAGCACCTATTTTTCATAAACGCTCGTGAAAGTTACTTTAAGGTTGTGACTAACACGACATTTCATGCCGTTCCTTAACATTTAAATTGTCAATTAACTGGCACTTTGACAATGTATACTACTTAAATGCCAAACATATACATGACATTAACTTCTGCCAGTGCTATTTGAAGACAGAAATAGGCTCGATAATAGGCTTGATAATTCAATAATGGAATCGCAAAGAAATGATGTATCGATACATCACTGATAACAACAAGCACTCACATTTATCTGATGATTTTGCACTTAAGTTCTTAAATTACTCACACACATTATATCGTCAACAGTTTTTAAGAGAGCTTACGAAAAAGTTACTTATCATTGTGCGTTTTCTTTCTGCAACACGTGTCAATTTCCGTTCCTTCACATGCCAACAGTTCTGTTCTTTTAACCTTTTCTCCTTCCCTTGGTGACCTCCTTCAACCTTCCATCCTCTCCTCCTCCTCCTCCTCCTCCTCCTCCTCCTCCTAAAACCCTTTGCTCAGTGTTGAGTGCTTCGTTGTACTTCCCAGGGCCTCGGCTCTGCGGGCGCCTCAAGGCGTTCCTTCCCTCAGCTGACAGGAGGTGACAGAGAGCAGAGAGGTGAAAGAAAGTAAGGGGGGTTATGGCAGGAATGTCGCTTTGCGCGGCGGTACGGAAACCTCACGGAGTTGCGAGGAGGAGGAGGGGAATGACCATCGGCGGGAGACGGAGATGGGAGGAGATGGGAGGAACAGAGGGATGGTAAACGGTGGTGAGGTGGGGTTAAAGAGAGAATGACAGCAGGGGGACGGAGCAGGGAAAGATGCTGAAATCTACTGGCGATCATCCAGAATCGGCAGATATTTTCACCTGAAACGCATCCAAATTGATTTTGCGAGGCAGAACACTTGCATCAACCCTCCCTCGCTCAACATCCCTCATCCCCATCATCCCCATCATCCTTGAACACATCCCAGTAAGTCATTAAGTACTTTTCTTGTCCACACAATAGTACCCTTCTTCTGGAGAAGACAATGGGTAAAAAATAAATAGACATGGAGACATTGGATCAACATTGTGGCGTTCTTATCTTACCCCCAAACCCGCCGGCGGGACGGAAATGCATCTTCTTCTTTTTTTTTAACAATTGCCAAAACTACCTGGCTTGTCATTGTCAGAAGATGATCATTAACGTCAGATTGTAAGCTTTCCGATGACCCTTGAACACATCGCATGTGATGAATGCTTCCATCAGAAAATGACTCTGAAACTCATCTTAAAATAGTGATATTTCATAAAAATAACTTTTTATTCTAAATGTCTCATTAAAAATAAACCGTTTGAAGTAACCAGATCCAGTAAAAAAAAAAACATAACATTCTGAGCTCCTCAGCGCCACTAGGAAGCCATGACAGACTCGGCTCAGCCTACTGCTGGCTGCTGAACACGGAGCCGAGAGGAGAGGGTGTGAACTAGCTGAATATTTAGAGCACGTAAAACAGGGGTATTCAACTCAAATTCAGCGAGGTCCATTTGGAGAAAATTTCCTCATGCGGAACATCATAATAATGTCAAATTTGCGCTATATGATTTTGTGCCATATGTATTGAAGTAGCCAACAGTTGTATTAACGTCTGTATGTAGTCAACAACTGACCGTCCAATTAAATAAAGTTCAATTGAATAACTAATAATCTAAACAATATTTATTATTACAGATTTCCAATTTAACTGGAATAATTATAAATAATACATACTCTAATAATACATGCATTATCTTCTCTTATTTCAAGTAAAATAAAGGCTGGATTTAAAACAGAAAGCTTTTGAAAAATTTGACTATATGAATTAAAAAATAAATTAAATAAAGTACTTCAAATATTTAACTGAATTGTCATGCAGCTTCAAATTCAGTTTATTCGAGCGTCAAGTGATGTCAATCAAGAGAGCCAAGATATTATATTCTTGTCATCTACAATGTGTGTGCAGGGACCTGGTTATTAAACCACTTGTTTCAGCTCATTTCTCCTGTTAACATCATTGTTGGTCAGTTAATTCATGTGTTAGGGTTCTGATCATATTAATTCATGTGTTAGGGTTCTGTCTCTTAACTATAATTTTCTGTGCCTTATTTTTGGATGTGAGTTGGTCCGTTTGCGCTAAAGATCTGTGTCTCGTGGTGGCGCTTCACATCGCTGCTTTTAATATCGCTGAACATGAGACATGCTGCTCTTGAACTGGTTGTGGGAGAAATAAACACATAAGAGTCTGTCCATTCCTGGTTAAAGGCTCTGGTCTCTGTCCACATTTCTCTTTTTGGAGCGCGTGAAATAACTTCTCTGTGAAATAACTGTGAAATAACTGTGAAATAACTTCTGTGAAATAACTTCTCTGACTCACGTACTTTTTCCAACTATCGGGTCGCTCCGTGTGTGTGAATATGGCGAGGGCGGGGCTTAACAGAATACACACATGTGATTGGTCGAGTAGGATCACGTGAGAGGATTAACAAGGCGTGTGATTGGTCGGTGTGTTTCCTGGACCGCTGAACGAGAGCCGCAAAGGCAGGAAAAGCTGCGCTGGTGAAATGGAAGCGATCCATCAACAGTTAATAATTCGGTAATAATAATAATTGCTTTTCGGTCCAGGGTCCAGAGACAACGGCGTCTGGGTCCGACCCGGACCGCCTGTTAGTGACCCCTGACGTAAAGCGTTAATTTTTTCTCCCAACATTGGTAACACTTGTGGACTACGTCTAGCCTCGGTTGTGCCATTTCCATAGAGGTGCAGGACTCAAGGTCACAGAGAGAAAAATGTAGCCCGGAAACTGCTTTGGGTTCAGAGGACCTAACTACTGTAGTCCTAACTTCAGATAACCGTGTTAATGACCATGAACAGGATAAATGAGAGTGCGTTCAGGAGAATTGCAAATTAGCATAGCATATGCCAAAATAATGCCAAATGAGGCGTCACGTCCTGCCCAACATGTCCTGTATTGAAGTCCTGCTTTCATAGATCCATAAAGGAAAATTATGAAATGTTTATCATCAACAGCAGAATTAAAGGACCTGCTAAAGTCATGGGGACGAGGAACAATAAGGAGGGCTGACAAATGGCTCTATACGAAAGAAACATCCTCAGCGAGGGCCGTGGAGGACTGCAGCAGGAGGGGGTCAAATCATTTAAGATGTTCATATTGATATTGCATAGTTATACAATGGCATCTCTATCCAATTTAAATCACTTGAGATATCAATACACATAGCTTAACGATGTCATTAATCTATCTGCAGTCATACAGCTTAATGGTGATATCATTAAGCTGTATGAATACATTTAGAATCCTATTAGTTTGAACTGCGGAGTCAAACAGGAGGATGTCAACATAATTATGAAGTGGGATTTATTTTGGGTTGTCCCAACAGAAAATTACTCCAAAGTAGAAGACAAATAATGAATGAAAACCTTTACTCCTCCAACAGGTCGGATCCACTCGTAATAAAAGACATAAGTTCAAAACACTTGGAAATGGGCTCTCTTAGTTTACGAGGGGTTCCTACAACGGGCCCGATGTGACACATTTATAGGCAAGAAGAAAAGTCAGAAGCAGGAAAAGAAAACATACTTATATTGAATTCTGATAATGAACATTTTGATTTGCACATGAATGCTAAATCTACTGTGCACTCCTGTAACGCTGACAGACAATCTCTGCAAACTGACACTTTGGTATCACATGCAGCTATTTTCAGTGTTCAGCGATTCCTCTCTCATGGACCATTCTAGGAAACATCCGGAAAGATCCCACTGAGCCGGTTAGGAAGCCATAGAATCCTGGAGAGTGATGGACAGGTTAAGATGACAAATTAAAGAAAGAAGAAAAAAGAAAAACAGCGAGGGAACACCAGTGACAGGCCGGCGGGCGGTGAATCATTACATCGGGCGCCTCGGTGAGGGAAAGTACTGTCACACATCTATCACCACCTACTACACATCCCATCCTCCAGAGCTGGGAGTCAAGTGGACACTTGTTCACCAGCTCACACAGTTTGTCCCACAGTGTCTTTTGTCACGGTGTGTATCACCAACATGAAATAATCAGGCTACCTGCCCAGTGTACTCCCAGGTACGCAAGATACTGCTACTTAACTGCTTGGGATTGGTCAGGGATCCTTCTCCTTAAGTCTCCCATCATGATTTAGGGAAATATGAACCAACTCAAGGACAGAACAGAAATAACTGGATGATTGAAATGTTCTATATGGTAGGCTTCTATGTCTTAAAGTCTTTTCCCGCCGCCGGCAAGACAAATAAATGGCTCAAAGTATGCAAAATACTCACTTGCGAATATCATAGGTCCAGGGCTTTTATTGTGAAAGGTATGAACAGGAGGAGTGGATCTGGCTTGCTATGTTCTGCCTTTATCAAGGTTCAAAGGCGTCTCGGTTGGGACTGTGGAGCCCTTTGTTGTTGTTTCATAAATATAGGCGCAACTCAACCCGTTGCACGCAACATGATGGTTGGTTGATGCCTTCATTTGTGGTGTGAAAGCTAGTCCGAAAAAATTGCACATTACTATTTTTGCACAATATTTGACATGGACATGTTCATGGAAACAAAGTTTTGAATTTACTGTATAATACATATGAAACATATATTGATTTTATTGCACGGAAAGAATATAGGAGGCATGAGGATGGGTAAGGGGACGGTTTATTTTACTTGAGAAAAATAACATGTTCGTTATTATATATATATATATATATATATATATATATATATATATATATATATATATATATATATATATATATATAACAATGTGGTAAGCTTGAGTCGCCACTGCCTTCTGCTTGGCTGAGGGGGCGTTTTTTTTCCACACGCTGCCACCAATAGAAACCAACGGTGCATCTTATAGCAGCATGGCCAGGATTGTATTGTATGGAAGACAGGATAGAGAGAGAGAGAGAGAGAGAGAGAGAGAGAGAGAGAGAGAGAGAGAGAGAAAGGTAAGCAATGAGAGAGAGAAAGGAGACGCTGTAGCGGCAGTGTGGCGAATGGACAGAGCGGTGACGGTGGAGGATACGCTGCTCGTCCCTGCACTTCCCTCTGAAGGCCTCTTTCATTTCCTTTTACTGGGTCACATTCACATCAAAGGCTCCCTCTGTCTGTTTGGGAGTGTGTGGGTGAGTGCTGTGTCTGTGTGTGGAGTAAATGCAAGTGGAAGCGTGTGGAGACGGCCAAGTGTTTGAGTCTCGGCCTCCACGCATTAGCTGGTAGCGAGCTGGAAACCTTTCCCCAATGAGTGCAAAACCAAATGCAGGGAAGCAGCATTTAGTTACGAGATAAGATATTTAAGCTTCATCCACGCGGGCAAATACTCACAATCCAGCAATTTTCATGCAGCGCACCCATGACATACCTGCAATTATCATCTGTTCTTATTTAGGCGGATGTGGATGTAGTGATAATATGATAACGATTGTGTTTCAGCATCGCTTTCAAAATGATCTCCGACCCCATGGCAAAATCCATGGGATCAAACAATGAGCACACCTGCACGTGCACCAGTCGTCCAGGCTCAGCCTCATGTATACTGTATACGCCCTGTGGCTGACCACTGATCTAGAAACAAAAGTAATATGTGTGTCCGACCCCTTTCGGGATTATCATCAACTGAATCATGAAGCCCGGCAGGTAATAACAACACGAGATGCTGTGTGTACGAGCGGGACAGGAAGTGTGTGATTCAGGACCCCGTGAACCGCACATAACACAACTCAACTGTGTGTGTGGGGGGGGGGGTGGGATGTACTCTGGGCCCTGTTTCTCGTACCTGGCTTACTGAGTTAGCGGGCTAATTGTCAGGATAAGATGACGTAGGTCTGGCTTATTCAGTTTCTCAAAGCAAGCTTAGATAAATCACCATAGCAACACAGCCAAAAATGTAAACCTGCTCCAGGGCAGGCTTACTGAAATTCACTGGATAAGCTGGCCACTCCCACCGGACAAAAAGGCAGCTCACTTCCTCATTGATGAAGGAGCGATATTAGTTATATTAGTTTTATTGTGAGAGAATTATTTGAGATCGCCAAGATCCGTTCTCACATCATCATGACTTCCTGTACGCGGCGCATTAGATTCTGCCGTCAAGGAATCATTTATTTACGAGAGCTTCTCGAGCCGCGGACACTGATCCCCACACGGCGCAGCCGATCGCCCGTCTCACAGACAGAGACTCGCCCTGCATGCCGCGCTGTTCTTAAGTTTATTTAGCGCTTATGAAACTTATGGATGTGTTGAAAGCACTCAGAATTATATGACAGTGTTATTAGTGCACCATACATATTATTATTGTAGAACATGATTAAGGTGGACTCATGATAAGAATACAGAGAATCACACACAATTTATTTTCACTGCTTCAATTGATTGAATTTCTGATTATGAATAATACATACATACTGATCCGCCCATACACATATTCAAACTCCTAGTTATATAGAAATATACACATACATGTATATACATATAGTACATGATTCATACGCGCATACAGTACATATATCCTCATAAGTATATATTTATTCGTAAATATAATCTGATTGATCTGGGTGATGAAGCACTTAAAATTTGCGGATACATTTTCCCAACACTGACAATTAACTTGTCTGATATATTTGCAGCGCTTATGTCTCGCAGCGGGGCGGAGTTAAGCTGCGTTCACGGCAACAATGTTACAAAAACGTTGGAATATTCACAACGCGTTTGCTGTGAATGATTAAGGTATTGACTTCCTCATATGTCTTCATGATCATCTCCTGCTTCTCAGCAGACAAATAAAAAGAGGTTCCTCTGAGTTTATTTGCCATTGTACTGTTAGAACATCGTGGTGTCAGTGCTCGATTATTATCCCTTCTGAAGAGGAGCGGGCACGCGCATTTATCCAGAGGATTGACGTCTGGCTAGAATTAACGAGACCGTTTCAGCGCGGATCAGCCGTGAAGAAACCAAGTTAGCCTGATGTCAATCATCTCGCTAATTTAAGCTGGAGATTAGGACATTTGCTTGACTTTGTTTAGCCAGGTACGAGAAACAGGGCCCTGGTGCGCTATGTGTTCGCACACTCAACATCACTAATGCAATTAAGGGTCTTGAATCAACACTTTGCTTTGTGAAAAAAAAAAAATTCGGAGCCACGGAATATTCTGCCTGGATAACTCGATCAACCGATGAATGATGAGATGGATGAAAGAGGAGAAAACTAAGTAGCTCCGCGAGACAGTGATGCACATTATTTTTGCAAGATTCATAAGTCCGCCAAATGAAATGACAAAAAAAAAAAAAAAAGTCCAACTGCCCTCCAGGATGACCCTTTTAGTAAGAGCTCTCTGATCGCATGTCAACTCTTCCAAAAGCCTTTAAAAACCACCAATGCAAAAATAAGACTGATTTGTCTGGAACAACGGATGCCGCAGTTCAAATAAACCGCTGTGACCGGCGGTCGCTGCGCTGACGCTCGCTGTGTCAAAGTGTCTCTGTGACTCGAGACCAACGTCCGTCTGGTCACAACAACAACAACAACAACAACAACACAATCATCAGCGGTCACATGAAGGTATGAAGCTGTTGGTCACAGTGTGCTCCACGTCTATTAACCCATGTATGTATGTATGTATGTATGTATGAATACTTATTCATATATTGTTGCTCATTTGCATTTAATATCTTGTTTGTATAGTAGTACCTCAGCTCTGGTATTAATATGCAAACGGAAAAACTGAAAACAAGACAGTCCTTGGTGAAATACTTTGACAAGAACATAGATTTATGTCAGCGTGGCGGTAAAAAGGAAAGTCTGAAGCCTCATTTCCCTGTCGACAGCGTGTTTTTTTATGCGTGGTGCCTTCAGGTGCATCGTGAAACTCTCAATCTGTTTCCAGGGACACCCAGCACGATATTGTAGAAGAAATGAGTCTGTCTTTTGATCACGACTTGTTCTCATATTTAAGTTTATATCTGTCTGACAGTTGGTTGACTGATTCCGAAAGCTAAATAAGTCATATTTTCAAAATAGAATAATATTAATGTCTTCTACATATTGACTATTATGAAATAGCATTAAGAATATTTACCTCTTAATAATTAATAGCCCCAACAAAGATTTATGGAAGACCTGGTGTGTGGGATCCAGTTGAGTCTGCAGTGAGGTCAGAGGTCACGGTCAGGACGCCGTGCTGACACGTGTCTTTGGCGTCACACGGAGGTCACCAGCCGTCTAAAAGTCGGTGTCAAGTGAAGCTCACAGCTGCGGAGACTAATCAATGTCTTTAATTCAGCACGGTGATCGATGGGATATAAAGAAGTCTGTCAGCAGCGCTGAGCTGCCACACTGCGGTTGACAACTCCTATTGATCGCTCTCTCTCTGTGTGTGTGTGTGTGTGTGTGTGTGTGTGTGTGTGTGTGTGTGTGTGTGTGTGTGTGTGTGTGTGCAAGAAGGTGTGTGTGTACGTACGTGTGTGTGTGTGTTCTGGCTGAGAGTACACATGTTCATATTCTGCAGGTTGTGACTATATTGGCTTTTGAAGCAAGCATGGGACTAAACACAGCATATATGCTTTGGTCACGTGTCTTTCCCCTCGAGGTTTAAATGAAGTTGCACATTCATGACAGTCTTTTTTCATCAGGAGGACACTGAGCACCAGTGGTGTATAGTAACGAAGTAGAAATACTTCGTTACTGTACTTAAGTAGTTTTTGGGGATATCTGTACTCTACTTTACTATTTATATTTCTGTTTACTTTTACTTTGACTTCACTACATTTTGCAAAGAAAAATGATACTTTTACTCCGATACATTTCCCCTGAAACCTTCGTTACTCGCTACAACATCAAATCTATCTTTAGAAAAAAAAAAAAAAACATCGGGGACTGTGGTGGAACACAGACTCCACCAGGCAGGTTTTGAGAATCACAATATTCTGCATTTTCCCTCTACATCCTCTCGTCCAGCGCTCCCAAACCTTTATGCGTCACGGACCGGTTACGTGAAGACAATATTTTCACAGACCGGGTCCGACCTCGGAAAGACGGGAGACAACGACACCTGACGTGTGTTCGTTATGTCCAGTCTACTCCTAACTAAACCTTTAGTCCAGTCTACTGACTCTACTGCTAACTAAACCTTTAGTCCAGTCTACTGACTCTACTGCTAACTAAACCTTTAGTCCAGTCTACTGACTCTACTGCTAACTAAACCTTTAGTCCAGTCTACTGACTCTACTGCTAACTAAACCTTTAGTCCAGTCTACTCCTAACTAAACCTTTAGTCCAGTCTACTGACTCTACTCCTAACTAAACATTTAGTCCAGTCTACTGACTCTACTCCTAACTAAACCTTTAGTCCAGTCTACTGACTCTACTGCTAACTAAACCTTTAGTCCAGTCTACTGACTCTACTCCTAACTAAACCTTTAGTCCAGTCTACTGACTCTACTGCTAACTAAACCTTTAGTCCAGTCTACTGACTCTACTGCTAACTAAACCTTTAGTCCAGTCTACTCCTAACTAAACCTTTAGTCCAGTCTACTGACTCTACTCCTAACTAAACATTTAGTCCAGTCTACTGACTCTACTCCTAACTAAACCTTTAGTCCAGTCTACTGACTCTACTGCTAACTAAACCTTTAGTCCAGTCTACTGACTCTACTGCTAACTAAACCTTTAGTCCAGTCTACTGACTCTACTGCTAACTAAACCTTTAGTCCAGTCTACTGACTCTACTGCTAACTAAACCTTTAGTCCAGTCTACTGACTCTACTGCTAACTAAACCTTTAGTCCAGTCTACTCCTAACTAAACCTTTAGTCCAGTCTACTGACTCTACTCCTAACTAAACATTTAGTCCAGTCTACTGACTCTACTCCTAACTAAACCTTTAGTCCAGTCTACTGACTCTACTGCTAACTAAACCTTTAGTCCAGTCTACTGACTCTACTCCTAACTAAACCTTTAGTCCAGTCTACTGACTCTACTGCTAACTAAACCTTTAGTCCAGTCTACTGACTCTACTGCTAACTAAACCTTTAGTCCAGTCTACTCCTAACTAAACCTTTAGTCCAGTCTACTGACTCTACTCCTAACTAAACATTTAGTCCAGTCTACTGACTCTACTCCTAACTAAACCTTTAGTCCAGTCTACTGACTCTACTGCTAACTAAACCTTTAGTCCAGTCTACTGACTCTACTGCTAACTAAACCTTTAGTCCAGTCTACTGACTCTACTGCTAACTAAACCTTTAGTCCAGTCTACTGACTCTACTGCTAACTAAACCTTTAGTCCAGTCTACTGACTCTACTCCTAACTAAACCTTTAGTCCAGTCTACTGACTCTACTCCTAACTAAACCTTTAGTCCAGTCTACTGCTTAACTTATAACGCGCTGCACAAAGACAGGATGTTGGAATGGAAGCAGGTTGTCATGCTTTTTTGGCGATCTCAGGATACTCTGCCTTGGTTTCCAGATCACCGACAGAGTTGTAACAGACTTACGTTTCATTTTTAGAGTAACGTAACATCTTGACATGTGTCAAGAGATTCCGTCTGAGGTTACCACAGACGGATGTATGCGGTCATTTTTCACAATAAAACATTTTTCCGGCCTTGATTTTTTTTTATTTAATTGAAATGTTTCATTCATTCTTTCTGTGGCCCGGTACCAAGAGACCCACAGACCGGTACCAAGAGACCCACAGACCGGTACCAAGAGACCCACAGACCGGTACCAAGAGACCCACAGAGCGGTACCAAGAGACCCACGGCGGGCGGAATGAGCATACTTATAACCACACTGTTACAAGTCCTTCATAGTGTCATATTGCTTTTTGGAGAATTATGATGATAAGTTCATAGTAGATGCAAAAGTATACTTAGGTACAATATATTATGTTGAACATAATATATATGGATGGATCACAGCCAACCCAGTTATTTTCAACACAACTCCTTGTCCTTGGTCATGGTGACCACAGCACTTAAAAGAATAAACTTCATAATTCTAAAAATTCTGACCCTTTGCTTTTTTATTAAAAGCATGTACTTGTACTTTTACTTTCAATACTTAAGTACATTTTATATCAGAAAAATACTTTTGATACTTAAGTACAGAAAATATCAGATACTTTAAGACTTTTACTCAAGTAGTATTTTAATAGGTGACTTTTACTTTTACTGGAGTAATTTTCCAGTAAGGTATCTTTACTTTTACTCAAGTACGGCTTTTGGGTACTTTATACACCACTGCTGAGCACTCAACAGCAGATCTGGCTGCCATGACTAAGACCCGCGTGGGCTGCAACAATCAAGCTGTTGGCCTCAGTCGTTGGATGTTTTAAATCAGTGAGAGGCGGGGCCGTGGCAGGTTGATGGGTGATAGAGGTCGGCGCGAGGAAAAAAGAAGCACACTTCAAACTGAGCGGGGCCAAGTTCTCTCTGCTTTCGTCCTCCTTGTGTTTTCAAGGTCAAATCGACTTTTTCTCGGGGAAATTACCAGAAAGTGGCTCAAAGTAAAAATACAGTAGAAGAGCTGAAAAAAAACCTTAAAAGGTGCGTTCACATCGAACATGAAGCAAACATGTTTCGTGGCGCGTTTACTGCACAAAGTTGAGCCGGATCACGCTAATTTCTAAATGTTAACGGCGACGAAAACTCCAACTCCAACGGGTCATTGGAGTGACGCTGTGTCGAAAAGGCCTCTCAGCGCTTAGATTAACCTGTCGTCACCGAATCAGCCATAGAGGAGGCGAACAAATACTTTTGCTTGACAAAAACCTATGTATGCGTGAATGTGCATGTGAATACACCACAAGCTGTCCTGAGGTGTAACCAACAACTTGGCTGCCGAGCTCTTGGTGGATCCACCAGACTCCATCCAAAAGAACAAGCCTTTTAAAAGTGGATTTCTTGCCCCTCCGCAGACAGGCATGTAGCAAATTGCCATCCCGATGTAGTTATTCCGGCGTTTCTTCTAAAATCAGAATGACAGCGGATCTGTTTATGTTGCATTCATGGCGCTGTCGTAGACCAGATTCACTCAGCCGATGTGTTACAGTGAACACCGAGCCACCGCGCCTCCGGCTGATGCTCTGAATCCAGACTCATTCTTTGACATATCTGGGACTTCCGCATGCGGTTCTTTTGGCCGTGGTTGATGAAACATTGTTGGTGGAATGGAGGTAGGACACACACACACACTTGGGGCATCCATATATTCTGAATCCCAGTCTGATTTAGTGCTCTCCTAGTCCCACAATAGAAAGCTGTAAGTCATGAAGCTCATTGTTTTGTTTTGTTTTATGTGAGGTAACATGAGGCATCCGCAGCACGGATGCTGATGGAGAGTCTTTCTTGTAGTTTTTTTTCTCGTATTAATTGGGGCCATCGACACAGAAAAACACACTCCATGTCGACCAACCAGGTCAGGGCTGAAACCATTCCATCCTGACGTTCTTATTAATTCCTAATTGGTTCGTTAGAAGCGTCTTTTTTTCGACCGCTGGCTCTGTTTTTCTGTTCTGCTGCTTTGTGTCTGTTGGGTGAATCGGACCAAGACAATGAGGCTGTTCTCATTGCGTTTCCCCGCGTGGTTAACAAACAGCCGGGCCACAACATATACAGCAAACAGCAAAGAAAGACGAGCAATGCGCACAGGAGAACACACACACACACACACACACACACACACACCGACAAAGGCAGATTATTCTCTTCTGCCTCTAAAACAGGGATTAGTCAGCTGCTCCTCTAATAGAAAAACTGGCCTAAATAATTTCTGCAGCACATGCACACTGTGTGTGTGTGTGTGTGTGTGTGTGTGTGTGTGTGTGTGTGTGTGTGTGTGTGTGTGTGTGTGTGTGTGGATGGAGAGAGTTCTGTTGAGGTTAAGGATGCCGCATTATAGAACGTCCCAGCTCATGTGATTTTGTGCATTAGTTTGTGTTTATTACTTGTTTTGTGTGCAGTGTTATCTCTGCATGACCACACGTGTTCAGTGTTGGTTAAAGCGCTTGTGAGTACATGCAGAATTCCTGGGCATGATGGTGATATCAAATGTAAACTACAGGGAACGACCAATATATTTAGTTATGTGTATTCCAGAGTGATATTCCCCTTTATTGTATTATTTCCACAGTATTCTCTGGAACACTTCTCTCCTAAAGCCAACTGTTGTGTGCTTGTTGATTGATTTATTCAGAGTGATTGGACATTGATGCTGTTGAGTCTTCAGTGCTTTCAGCATCACGTGTTCATTTCCTCTCATCTCTGTTTTATTAAAGGGTGGGGGGACGACAATATTTAACAATAAAACTAAAACGTTCTGCATGTCTATGAGCAAAGACTTTATTTTTATTTCCTATTTGTTTTGTCATTTGGATTTACCAAAACATTAACTCATCGAACCGTGGTATATTGCAGTCATCAAAAAAATGCACAAGAAAAGTATTACGTACTTTCAAGTACTGTAAACCATACTGTGTATACTAGCAAGTTTGGGTGTGTGCTCAGTGCGTGTGTGTGCTCAGTGTGTGTGTGTGTGTGTGTGTGTGTGTGTGTGTGTGTGTGTGTGTGTGTGTGTGTGTCAGTGTAATCCAGCACGGATGTGTGTGTGTTTGGTTCTTTTATTAAAATAAAAAGAGTGCTCACTAATTACGGTGGACACATTTCATTCTCTGGCCTATTACAGTCCTCGGCTGTAATCAGCCTAAAGTCATTTGGAGTGTGTGTGTGTGTGTGTGTGTGTGTGTGTGTGTGTGTGTGTGTGTGTGTGTGTGTGTGTGTGTGTGTGTGTGTGTATGAAATGTGATCATTTCATCCCTCCTGTCAGTGGCTATTTTAAATGGGGAGGATGAGGACTCCTCTAGCTAAGAACTGAGACATAATATAACAGTGATGATAATTAACTGATTGAAAAAAAGAAGGGAAGCTTTGGGGGGAGAGAGAGAGAGAGCAATGGTGATGAGATGAGTGGAAAAGACTGCCTGACCAATCACTGCACTCACTTATGCTGCGTTCACACCAGATGCGTTGCGAATTTGACGCGCGAGTAGATTACATGCAAAGTTATTTCCGCCAGGCGGCGTGAATCACGCGAATAATGCAACGCGAATGGCGTGAATCACGCGAATGACGTGGCGCGAAAAATTTGCTTACCGCTGATTGGCTTACGCCACAGCAAGATCACCGCCGTCTTGCCGTTGCTGTTGTGGGACTACGGATAATATTATGAACCCAGACACGATGGAGTTTGATGTTCCGACGTATGTGGAATTTACACAACAAGTATAAAGCAGAACTAGTGGTTATTTCCATAGTGCATGGCGGAAACGGTAACTGTTTTTACGGAGATAAGCCACGCCCCCTTTCAGGCGTGAGTAACGCTTTTGGTGTGAACGCGGCATTATTGTCGAGCGAGTAAACTGTAACGTGTCGCAAATATTCGCAGCGTGTTTGGTGTGAACGCAGCATTAGACTACAGAAAGAGACAAAAGGACTAAACCAAGAGGTCCTGTGGTCGAAGTCACAGTGCAGCGTCCAGTGAACAGAGCAAACTGTTTGCCCCATCAGCTGTTTGACCTCAAAACACAGAAAGTCGTATTTAAAGGGGATGCACCAATCCAATACGCTGGTTCGATGCCGACCTTTGACCTTTCCCAATTAGGGGACCTTATTACGATTTTCTTTTCTCTGACCTTCTGAGCCAACCGGTTCACGGTCAGTTCCTTGCATGAAGAGGGGGCGTGGCCAAGGTGTCCGACAAGCCGACGAGCTTCAACGCTAACCGACGCACAAGCTGTGTGACGCAAAAATCAGGCGACTGAGTCCCCGGTTGACCCCGTTCAGGAGAGTCTGCACTCACAATGTTGCACGCATTATCTTTGCCAGTGGGTCTCTTAGTTTAGCTGCAAGGTTGTCACCCTCCTGCTCAGGCTCACTTAAGGTGGGCTGACCTTTTAAGGTGGACCAGCTATTCTCATGTTGGTGGCAATCCAAACTCAGTTTTGATCACCTGTGCTGTGTTTTTTTTTTTTTATGCAAGGAATGCATTTCTAACAGTGATGACTGAGAGGAGGGGAGGGGGAGCTTAAAGCAGGTTTAATGAGCTATGAATAAGAAGGAGAACCAGCCTGTCGGTTCCTCTGAGGACGAGACGTTGGCCGTGATAAACACTTATTGTCTGCAGACCAAAAAAGAAAAGAGGAGCAGCTATTGTTTAGGTGTTGCGGTGTGGACGGAGCTCTTTGTCCGGCTTAGTGGGAACATACTGTAAAGTGGGGAGAAGCAGAGAACCTGACAATGAAAAGAAAAGAGTGAAGAAAGAGATCACGGGGGAGGAGATGGAGAAAGAAAGGTGTCAGACGTGAAAAAGGTTTAAGAAGCCAGACGATGAGCAATAAAAGTGCTAAAGAATGAAGAGAAAAGAGGGATGGAGGGAGGGGACAGAGGAGGAGAAAATAAGTCCTCCTCTTTCACTCTGCCGTGCAGACGAGGGAGGAATGCTGCATTCTCCAAATTTCCCATTAGCCTCTTACTTCATACACGCACGCACATTCTGATGCAGGCTGACAACACAAAATACTTTCACTGGAGGAACACCTAACGCAAACACTCCCTCTCTCTGGCTCACGCACGCTTGGTGTGTAATAATCATGCTGACTCAGCTGCGATTCCTCTACAGTGGCGTAATTGGAGAGTTGGCAAAAAGGAACATGAAGCCAAATGTGATTAGTGGTGTGTAGAGAGAGGGCAGGTCAGAGCCATAGATCCCACTGAGCTGATGAGAAGGCCGTGTAAAACGTAATGGACGTGTTTTCAGGGCTCCTTCTGATATCATGTGCCATTGATTTGTAAATCGGCCCGTTCAATACGTACTGAAAGTCTTTGAGCTTTGCCACGGTGTACGGTGTGGGATTTATGATTGCGTTTGGTCACTCCCAGCTCGACACATACGGACGCTGGGTCAAGAGCTATTGGCGTTTAACGGACTGGGAGGCGCTTCACCATCATGTTTCAATGTGCACGGTGCTCAGAGAGACTTCAACGTGTGTTTAACCTGACCTTCAGTACACGGCATAATGTAATGCCGTGTTCACACCAAAAGAGTTGCAAATTTTCGCAACGCCACTTCGCCTATATCGCGCCGCCCGGTGAAAAAGTCGCTCTATGTGGTTAATTCGTTTTTCATTTTTTCGCAACCATTCGCTGGGGAAAGGGGGCGGGGCTTATCTCTGTGTCTGTGAAAACATTTACTATTTCCGCCATTCACCATGTAAATAACCACTAGTTCTGCTTTATACTTGTTGAGGAAGTCCCACACACGTGGGAACATCAAACGCCCCCGTCTCTGGGTTCATAATATTATCCGTAGTCACACACAGCTCCGACTCCTCCAGGACGAGTGTCTGAATGAAGCCGCTTCCAACGCTCCTTCAGCGGACCCGCAGTTTGATTCAGTGACGGCAAGACGGCGGTGATGCCGGCGGAGTTTCTCAACGCCGATTGGCTTTCGCAACTCCGCGTCGGGCGAATTATTCGGCGCCGATGAAATATTTCAACGCCAGCGAAAAGGCGAAAAGGCGAAAAGGCGAAAAAGCGGAAAAGCGAATATTCGCAACGCCATTTCGCCTCTATCGCGCCGCCTGGCGAAAAAGCCGCTTTTTCACAACCCAACGCGTCTGTGCATTGATTTAACATGTAATCTGGACGCGCGAATATTTCGCAACTCTTTTGGTGTGAACACGGCATAAGAATGTTACCTTACTACTAAGTTTAGACAACAGAAGGACTTGGTAAGGTTCAGGACAACTGTGTTACGCATCTATCTTACGTATGTGACTTAAATTATATTAATAACAATACACAATTTATACACTACCTTGTAAAAAACTGCGACAATAACAACAGAAAACATTTAAACCACATGGAGATGTAGTGAACTTAAAGCCCAAAAATGAAACTATCACCTTTGACTTGGGACATGGACAGCGATCTCCTGGGTGAAAGTCCTGTGTTTGTTGTTGACAAACCCCGCTTTCTCACTACGCAGATTGTTTTCGCTTTTTATCACTTCATAATTACAAAAGCAACTTTAAACTCAACGAGTGTAAAGTGAGAAGGAGTTGGATTTATTGATTGCCATTTCGTTTTTTTACCAAGTGAGTATCATTTACATTTAATTACATTCAATATGTGTTTGATTTTACAAAGTTGCACATTTATACTTGCCAGGCTTATGTTCACATTGTCCTGTGGTGGAGAAATACTAAACAAAGTGATTAAAATATGTATCGAGCAGTTGAACCCGGTGGCCGTGGCTAGTGGAGCCACGGTCCCGGTCCCGAGAGGCCGCAGCACATCAACCGACCTAGAAGTGACAAGTTGACTTTAGCAGCATTGTGCTGGTGGCCGCCGGTCATTCACCACAGTTGCCATTGTAAACTATTGATCTTGGACCTTCCCAATCCCTGTACAAGGCAGAATCCTGATTTTGTTTTAGGTTGGACAGCAGCTAACACGCAAACATGAAAACAGCCCAGGCACAGGGGGCGGACCAAATAATCCGATTCCAACGTTCTTGCTCCATCACTCCCTCATTCCTCCCTTTTCCCATGACCATCCTTGCATCTTCCTCTCTTTTACCCTCCATCTATTTCACCCATTTTTCTTCTTTTACACATAATCCCATGTCCCATGCATAAACTTCAAACCAACATCCAATTTCCTCCTCCTTCCTTACGCTTTGTTTATTGCCTCCTTACGCTTTGTTTATTGCCTCCTTACGCTTTGTTTATTGCCTCCCATAGGGCGGCTGTAGCTCAGGGGGATGAGTGGTCTTCCCGCAACCACAAGGTAGCCGGTTCGATCCCCAGTCACATGTCGAAGTGTCCCTGAGCGAGACACTTAACCCTTAACTGCTCCCCGGGCGCCTCACAGGGCTGCTCCCTATCCAGGGATGGGTCAAATGCAGAGAAGAATTTCCCCAAGGGGATTAATAAAAGTGCATGTTTCTGTTTCTGTTTCTTTTCTTTCTCTCTGCCCTGCCCAGATGAATTCAGCTGGCGAAATACCCATTCCTATGCATTCTTTGATTGTCGTTTCATTGAGGGAGGAAACCACAAAAAAAAAAATCTTTCATAGCTGTGGACACTTTAAACACACTGCTGCCACTGTAATCTGTACGGCTGTGAGGTTCCCTTGTCTATTCAAATGTCTAACACCTTAATGAATAATTTGGACTGAATGATTGTGGCTATAGAATAAATATTGGCCCTAATGACTTCATAAATATCATGTGAGTCATCCGTGGCTACAATCACCACACGGCCCGCTGCTGTTCCTTGGAGCCTTAATTATGCAGTACAACCGGCTGGTGAAATACAATAACAGCTCTGCTAACAAAGGTTTGCAAAGGGTGTCATTTTTTTAATAGTTGTTTTAGTGCCTAATGGCAGAAGAGTAAGATATGACTGCAGCCAATCCAACTGTGTGACTCCTAGTTTACGGCATAACTCGTGTCCACACTCATTCCCTATCTCCTTCCACAGGCAGTGGGGACTAGAGCCAGCCTAAGTGTGGCTGTTCTTTTTTTTCTTTTTGAGTCCAAACACTGCAAACGCTGACTAATGAGCAAACTGGTTGAGGGGGCCCGGCACCTGTGCAGAGTCTCGTTACGTGATCCGGGGCCACGGATAATTAGAGACTCGGGCCAGCGAGTGGGAGACGTGTCTGCGCTCTCCCACCATCTTCGCTGACTCACATCTGTGTCTGGTTCAGCGGAGTGCAAAGGCTTTACTGGGAGTCAGTGGCTGCTTTTGGGGAGGGGGTGGGTGGGTTTGCCCCGGATTCACTGGAAGGCAGTGTGTGTGTGTGTGTGTGTGTGTGTGTCGACCAGAAATAATCTGCACATTACGTTTTCGACACCGCTGTGGCTGCAGCGCTCAAGATTGGTCACGACGCGAAACCGGATGGAAATGTTCCCAGACAGGAGGTGGCTGCATCTGCATCATGATTATTATTGTTCTAGTGTAAAAGATAAGGGTCATTACTTTTTCTGCCAAGTTATGTAGTTATCATTGTGTAAACTACTTATCAATCATTTGGACAGTGAGACGTTTAGATTTTTGGTGAAGCTAAATTATTTTTGTTTGCATTTGGATGACGGATTGATCATTTGACTCAAACCTGTCTCTAACTACTCTTGCAGCAGCAGAGACATGCAGAGGAGCTTAAGAGGTAATTTCTACCATGATCTGACCTTCTACAGTTAACCTACTTCTACTCACTACTTCTGTAAAACGACACAGCAAAGGGGAGAAAGAAACATGAATAGAGAGACAAGCTGAAGCAATAGAAAGGAGGAGAACTGGTGGAAAGATCAACATGAATGACACAAAATATGAAAATGAGAGAATCAGAGCAGAGAAATGTAATCACTCTATTCCAGCATTCAATCACTCTATTACTAACTATGTTATTCTCTTCTGCCGCCTTTCTACTCTGTCTTGAAAACTGAAACAAAAGCAATTAAGCTTTTAATTAATTTGCCAATCAAAATTGTAAAATATTTCCAGATTTTCAGTTTTTCAGATGCAATGCTTTGCTGTTTTCTGCCCATTCATTCTATTGTAAACTATCTTTGGGTTTAAGACAGTTGGGCTGGATGTTTTTCATCATTTTCTGAACTGGACTAAATGATTAATGTATTAACCGAAACAAAGTACAGACTGATCGGTACTGAAAACCATCAGTTCTTCCATTCTTGCCATTATAAATGCCATTCCAATGACACCATTGACATTTTAATGTTGATCCCATCAACTCAATAAACAATCACATGCTACAATAATTCACATGCTATCGCTCGCTTCATACCAACCGATCCCAGACTAATGTTACTCACCCTGTGGAGTGTGTGTGTTGGTCAGGGTTCACTGATTCTGCTGTGAACTACGTATAGCTATCAATCTTCATGCCCCCTATATCCATCCATCAATTAATCGTTTAATGTGTCCATTGATTAGTCAAGCCTTCCCTAACTGATCAATCCATCACTCTGACGCACCAACGTACGGGCCACACCCAAAGCATTAGCTCTTCTGAAGCACTGATTACTACCAGGAGAGAAGAACAGAGGGAAACCAAGTGCAGCCGTACGTATATCAGCTTCAGGGGCCAGTAAGAAAACAACCAACGTCTTATTTCAGTCAATGATTCTAAAACTAAAACACATTCATCTGCTGTTTCAACAGCCTCCAGATAGTTCCACCTGCATGTATTAGATCCCCTTCAGACACAAGAGCAGAAGTGAGGTCCAACACTGGTGTTGGGGGATCAGGTCTGGCTCACAATCAGAGTTCCAGTTCCTCCTGTGTTGAATGGGGTTGAGGCCGGTGTTTGGTGCGGACCAGTCAAGTTCTTCTTTAAGCAGCTGGCTTGGTGCATGTGTGCATTGTCATGTTGAAACAGGAAATGGCCAATCACACACTGTTGCCACAAAGCTGAAAGAACATCATAGTCTAAAATATGATTGCCAAGATAGAGATAGACCAAACTATAAAGGACATGGTTATAAATACACAACACTGTATGGTAAAGCGTGTCCATGTACTTCCAGCCATGAAGTATGAACGTAAACCTATTACATTTACAGCTTTCGGAGATTTCTTTTGGATTTTCAATGTGTTTCAATGACGTTGCTATTTGGTTCCTGTTCAGCTCCATCAAATTCTGCTTGTGCAACCATTTACTTCCCCAAAAGTGATTTCGATCTCAAGAGACCATCCAGCTCATTTAAAAGGTCAAGTAAAAACACTTAATATTCCACCACTGTGCACGCCTGCTTCTTGGAAGGCTGCAAGGAGAAATTGCTTTATTATTATTGTTTTCAAGGGCACGTTTAACCGAATATTGGGAGCCACATGCGCTAAATGACCACTGGACAAGCGCCAACTGCAGCACGCGTAAAGACTCCAGAGACGGAGTGGGTGGGAGCTCTTTGCTTATCTGTTAAAGACCGATCTGGTAATGTGTTTGAGATGGAGGCGCGGGGGCCAATAAAGCCTTCTCATGTTCAATCAGAGTACAGACTCATGCTGATGCGGGAACACATTAAGGTGTAGTTCAACCCTGATAGCCGCTATAAAAGAGATGAATATGACCGCTAGCCGAGACAGAAGAGCAAGTGTTTGTTACTGATCTACAACCCGACAAACAACCAGCACCCTGCTGACTGACTGAGTGAAACAGCAGAGAAGTAAAGCCCATGTTATTGTCATAAAAAAGAGCACTAATAACCTGTAAAGTGAATCCAAATGAATCCATGAAAAAACGCTTACTAAAGGTATCAACACGGAGCATTCATTTGGTGTAAAAAAATATGTAGTGTTGTGTTTTTTTTCTTTCTTCTTCTCAATTCAAGAAATTGTACATCCTATCATATGCTAGTTTGTGTTGATGTATAATAAATCACATGACCAGTGAAATTCCACAATTATCAGGACCGAATTTGATAACGTGGTAAAAAGCTAAAACAAACCAATGTACTTCAGAAGATACTGCTTTATTACAGTTTATTTGCAAATGTATTTCTGCCTCAAGTGGAAATCTAAGCTTAGTTGTTAGCTCCGTTGCTTTAATCATGCAGGCCTACATGTCACAGCTCGGCTGTGACTCCTTTTTTTATTTTTCTCTGTGTCTCCCCTCTGTGTTTTGTGTGTCGGCTCTGCCGCTTCCCTGGGTACATCCCAAGTCTCTAAATTGCATCCCCATTTCCCTCACTTGCGTCCTTTCCTTGCGTCTTATGCCGTGTTCACACCAAAACAGTTGCGAATATTCGCAACGCCACTTCGCCTATATCGCGCCGCCCGGCAAAAAACTCGCTCTAGTGGTTAATTTGTTTTTCGCAACCATCGCTGGGGAAAGGGGGCGGGGCTTATCTCCATGTCAGTGAAAACATTTACTATTTCCGCCATTGACCATTGAAATAACCACTAGTTCTGCTTTATACTTGTTGAGAAAGTCCCACAAACGTCGGAACATCAAACGCCCCCGTGTCTGGATTCATAATATTATCCGTAGTCGTGTCTGGGTTCATAATATTATCCGTAGTCGCACACAGCTCCGACTCCTCCGGGACGAGTGTCTGAATGAAGCCACTTCCAGCGCTCCTTCAGCGGACCCGCAGTTTGATTCAGTGACGGCAGAACGGCGGTGATGCCGGGCGGAGCTTCTCAACGCTGATTGGCTTTCGCAACTCCGCGTCGGGCGAATTTCATCGCCAGCGAAAAAGCGAAAAAGCGAAAAAGCGGAGTTGCGAATATTCGCAACGCCATTTCGCCAGTATCGCGCCGCCCGGCGAAAAATCCGCTTTTTCGCAACCTAACGCGGCTGTGCATTGACTTAACATGTAATCTGGACGCGCGAATATTTCGCAACTCTTTTGGTGTGAACACGGCATTAGTCCCTCCCACCAGGGATGCATGGAGAGACGCAAGGAAACCAAGCGAGGAGGACGCAAGGAAATATGTTTTAAGAGACATGAGACGTCCTTTCCTCTGAAGCGTCACGTGAAGCGTCACGTGAAGCGTCACGTGAAGCGTCACGTGAAGCGTCACGTGAAGCGTCATGTGAAGCGCCACGTGAAGCCACGTCAGTTTCTGATGACTGCGGCAGATTGACAGCTGATCACAGCTGATCAGCTGTCAGTCGGCTTTTGTCCGGACAGTTTTTAGCAAACATTCCAATAAAAATGCACTTAAAATATTGATAAAAATTATTGTACGTTTTCAGTTGATTTAATGGTGTTAAACTACTACTTATATTAATGAAGACACAGTTATTATGAGTGTCAGAGTGGAGATGTTTTCTCTCTCGTCTGTTACCGTTTAATAAACTGCATTGAGTATTTATATACTGTGTGTGGTATGTATACTGTGTCCTGCTTATACGCGCAGGATCGATTTCTACCGGCAGAATGCGTCTTATTTATTTATTTATTATTTACGTCGGTATGTTTTGAAATTCAGATTGTGATATCATTATAAAATAACCCACAATATAAATATAGTTTCTCTTCATTACGTGTTGTAAAAAAGTGTTTCCTCTCTCCAGCTCTCTGATTTTAATTACATACATAATAAAAGTTATTGAGGGAAACAACAGATCAAATCTTTGAAGAAAGTTGTTTGTGGTCCTTTTGTTGTTCAGACCTACAATGAACATATTTTAACCAGATGGTGAATAAGAATAGATATAATATATAACTTGACTTTAATCTGTGATCGTCTTCACTCTGGTATGAAACTCTAGCAATCAGTCCACTCAGCTGCAGCGTCCAATCAAATAACAGATGAACAGTGAGGGGGCGTGTCCAGCGTTAAAACACTTCCTGTTCTCGGGGCTCCTCGATCATGGCTCCTACGATTTCCCTCCTCTCCTCGATCCTCGCTCCTCAGAGCAGAATAAGAGCTTTGGGACGGCCGTCAAGATGGCGGCGCAGAACCACTTCCGGTTCAATCGAGGAAATGACAATTTAGAGACTTGAGATGCACCCCCTGTGTCTGTTGTGTCCCCTGTTTGTTCTCTGTATCATGTGTGTGTGTGTGTGTGTGTGTGTGTGGCTTCCAGCACCTGGGCCTATCACCGCACCTGCACGTCATCTCCAGCACCTGTCTACAATCATCTCATCAAATCCTTCCTGTCAAATAGTCTGGCTTCCCTCTCACCGGGGCCAGATGATTTAGCCTCGGCCATTCTAAGTCCTTTCAACGATTTAGAGTACTCTTGTGATTTATCTCGTACTGACTGTTAACTAACTCCTGTTCCCTGTGCCTGCTGCAGACTCCTGCCCAGCCGCTCCCATCACTCCACCGCTCTACCTGCATTCACCTCCTGCCCTACAAATCATCAGTGTTCTTTCAATGAAACCCATTCCTACCCTTAACTTGCCTTCCCTGTGTCTGCGCTTGGGTCCAGCCTAAAACAAACCGTAACACTACTGACTGCTAACCGCTAACATTACTAAAGAAAGAAAAGAAAAAAAGAAACATGCACTTTATTAATCCCCTTGGGGAAATTCTTCTCTGCATTTGACCCATCCCTGGATAGGGAGCAGTGGGCAGCCCTGTGAGGCTGCCCGGGGAGCAGTTAAGGGTTCGGTGTCTTGCTCAGGGACACTTTGACATGTGAGCTATGGGGGGACTGGGGATCGAGCCGGTTACCTTGTGGTTGCGGGACAACCACTCATCCCCCTGAGTTACAGCCGCCCTTACTAGCTCTCCTTCCTGCCAACTTGAACAGAGATTTGTTGTTCACAATTTACATTCAGCACTTTTAGAAAGACATTTAAATGATTAAGGAAAGTAGTTTGTTTATCAAAATGCAATGTTTTCAATCAGCAGGATCTCCCTGAATTCTTCCCCTTCAAGAGGTTGAAACCCGTGTTTGAAGTTGAAACCAGTATTTGACAAGCAGCAGGTGTCAAGGCAAGAAAACACTACCGACAGAGTACAGATAATCAGCCGGAAAAAGACCAGGTATAAATTCAGTGAACAATTTGGAACTGTCAAAAGGTTTCAGATAGCTTCATGTCATATATCTTATTGTGTTGATTTACATTTTATGAAAGAGATAATATCTGATTTCATAGGATCTCTCATCGTGACTATACAAACCTCTTGTCATGCTAAAGCCAGGAAACCCTTTTAACAACTATATATTGATGTTATGTATGGTTAAGACGGAGCTGACTGTCTTGTTGATGGACGGTATTGCTGTTCTCTGCACTCACCGTTTGCGTTCGGAGACACTTGTAATGCCTTTAATGGACATGAGTCAGTGGACCAAACGTAATAAAACATCGGGCAGGTCCTAGCGGAGAGAGTCAACCAAACACTGGACTTTAGTCCATGAGTGTCACGGACGAAAGTAAAAGTAAGTAGTGGTATTTCATACTTTTTATTCACTGATTTGAACGCCTTCCTCACGAGATGAGAAGTCATTTTAAATTATCTATTTACTCGTTTTTGTCAAAACAAAATGTTTGAATGTAAAAATAATATTATATATATATATATTTCTGCTTTCATTCCTTTCACCCCTAAACTCAAAGTCTGTGAGTCCGTAAGGGTGGAGATTGAGATTGGACCGTAGTGTCCTTAGCCAGGCCATACAACAACGGCGGCAATCGTATCACATCCATACAGGGTCAGTAGCTGTCACAGGATAGGTTCTCGGTATCGGCCGATATATGAGTTCAAGTCCCGGAATCTGCATCAGAAATGGCATCGGGACTCGACGATTGGCAAAACATGGCAGAGGAACATAATGCAGACTGCAATCAGATCACCCATCACAGTGTAATTAGGAAAATAAATTAGTGTTGTTAGGATGTAATTTCCAGGAGACAGGTTTAGAGAAGCCCCACATCACATCGGCTCTGGAGACGAGGCGCGTCCTTTTAATCAGCTGAAGTCAGAGCATCTTAATTACGCTTCGGAGACCTGACACGAGATGCTAAACTTGACATGAAAGCCCCAAAAAGCAACGCTGTTTTGGTGTTTTCTAATTCCTCCGCTTCCCTCAGTAAACGAGCGGAGCACTTTGCCCCTGGCTTTGAGGCATAATTACTCTGTAATGAGGGGACTCTGGGGACCCGGACATCATGAGACATATCACACGCTGTTTAGGATTGTTTTTCTGTGAAATGTGAAAAGTCTGTGAAATGTGTTCCAGGGATCTTGTGCTGCAAAAAAATATATAACTGCCATAACTAAGTAATGTTTATTAAAAAAATAAGACGTTTGACCCAGGATATGTGAAGTCACTTTATTTAATTTAATGATAATTTTTCTTCCCAAAGCCTGCCCTAAAAAATATCCAGGAACACTAATATTTGAATTAAATTTAAGCAAATGTAACATATAAGCGGTGCTTCAGGGTAAGTGGTTTCATTTAAATTATTTATGTTAACAGTTGCATCACACAAAAATTGCAATTTAATGCTGGATAAGGTTTTCTTTCAGTGTTCATTTGTATCTACAGAGAGATATTATTTTAAACGTCTTGAATAAAGGGATTCAGACTCTAGTGGGGTTTATTTTGGAGAGCAGATTTAAGGCTCCTGTGGAGCAGACATGTCAAATCAAATACTGTTTTCAGAACCCTGGAGCACTCAGAGAAAGGCCACTGCTGAAATCCAACCAGATGATATACTCATCCAGCACATTTCATCCTTTTTAAAATGTAAGGACAAAAGATCGCAATTGACTCTTTTGACAGATCGCCCAATTATAGACTCATTAGTTTCACACACTTCAGAGCTCTCTTTTGGAGAGAGCCACTCCAACAGCCCTGTCTCCTAAAAAGTACGTTCCATACAAACAAACCTGCACTGTGAGTCATTGTTTGAGGGAAATGTATTTGGTACTGGATTAAGTTATCTTTGGACTTATATAACAAGTAAAGTTTTGAGGCAAGTTTTTTTTTGACAATTTATAACGTTAACCAAGTGTTTCACACGGTTTAAATCTGCAACTGCAATCCAAGAGAAAAAAATATGTTTCCCTTAAATCCTAATTGAGAGGGCAGTTGCATGGGAATGTAATTTAAGAGGAGACAGGGTTGATTCCAAAACACATCAGGAAGTCCAAAATAAAATATGTATTATGCATATCTCTGTGATTGTATGACATTTGCTTGATTTCTGATTTGCCATCATCTTTTTTATTTATTTTTATCAATCAGCACATTCTGTAAGTGCTCATTCAAATTAAGGTAAAGAGGTGAGAGTGATTCCAAAAACACGATGTCAAATATAAAGGGTACGAGCCCCTCTGTAGCTCATAGCTATAGGAAGGTGATGGATCAAGCACTCCTGTAAAGCAGCAGCATAAGCACTGCTGTGTGAAAATGGGGTGAAGGAGAGCAGGCATTAGCACCTGGTTAAAACGCCATTAGATAAACACATAAAGCCTTATCAATCACCTGCGCTGGATAACAAGGCCGGTCTGCTGCTATCACACGTCTGAATACACTGAGGATAACTCCATGAACGGCCTCGGGGAGGTCTGAGGCAGACACGGAACACACACACACACACACACACACACACACACACACACACACACACACACAAAGTCAGGAGGACAGAGGAAGGTAGAAGGAAAGACAAGGATGGTCTGGAAGCATGCGAGGCGGTTGTCACCTCTCGTCTCATGTTTGTGCGCATCGAGGGGAAGGATCTTATTCCTCCCTTCTCCTCCTCTCACTTCAATAACCGGCTCAACCGTCGGGGCCGAGAGAGGAGAGGAGAGGAGGACGTCACCGGAGCGCGAGGGGGAGGCGGAGGAGAGGTCGAGGACGAGGAGGAGGTCGAGACAGAGCGTGGGTGAGCGTCTTTGTGGACCGCGTGTTTACTCCGCAGTGCGAAACATACAGTGTGTGATTTAAGCCTCTGAAGGCGTGTGGGAGGTGTTCTGTGTTGTTCCGGCGAGAGGGGTCAAGGGGTCACAAGCGAGTGTGTGTGCCAAAGGTGGGAGTGTGTCGGGGGGGGAGAGGGTATCATCCGCCTTGACATTTTTTCTGACACAGCTGTAAACTAAAAACTAAAAAACGCAGCGTATCATTTAATAGTGTTGAAGTTCACCATGGCAACACGACAACCTCCGTATTAGGTGAAACATGACGAGGGAGTGGTCTGTCACTATGCAGATCTGATGGGCATAAACAAGGAGATTTTTTATTAGACCTTTAGGAGCATTCATTCTTCATTCTTCTCCAGTAATTGGCACAAAAAGAAAATCACAAAAAATGTAATTCAGCTGAAGAGAAATAAATATAATGTGGCAGCTGTGGTAATTTTCAATTATGTCTTTTATCTTTTTCTTCATAATTAAGTCTATCAAATATATGCAAATGGTGAACAAATGCCAAATGATACTGGACTTCAACACGTTTGATTCATCTGCTAACTATTGTTGTATTAATAGACTTTACCAAGGTGACTTCTTCATAATGTCTTGTTTTGTCTGACCAATATTCCTCCAAGATATTCATCATCATCATCATCATCATCATAGTATACTGTGAGGTGAAGCCGAAAAGCTCCAAATACTCAAAATTTAGAAGCTGGACGTGAGGGAATGTGTGGAGGTTTTAATTGGGGATGGCTTCATATTAAAAGTTGTAGTCGATTGATTTTCTGTTAAAGATCAACATGTTTCAGGACTAATTTCTACAAATTAGTTCTCTGCTGTCTGTTCCCCAATCGTTCATCATCATTTATTCACGAGAAAGCATCATCCTCCTGAAAAGGCACTTTCTAGTTTGGCAGTAAAGGAAAATCCACTTATTGGCTGGATCCAATAGAAAGTGAATTGAACCCTGGTGGACTCTTTAATCTAATACGATTAACAAGGCATTTCTAATCCACAAACAACCAGGACTTTACAGCTTTATAAAAACCTCGTTCAGCCCTAGAGCGCTGCTACTGCAAAAAAAGACTGAAGAAACACATCATTAGCTAAAAGTCACATCATAGTCGGCCTCCAAATGTTGCGTCCGGTACTCTAAAATGGATTGTGAATGGTAACGTCTGCGTAATGACTTACGACGTCTTATTTGTCTGTATCGACTTTGGCCATGAGTCGTTGTAATCATGTCACATCGACACCCCGGGAAGAAGAAGCCTATGCAGCACTGCGGCTACCAAGCAATGAGTGTAATGATGGTGTTTTTATCTAATAGGATCAGCAGCACTCTGTCTAATCCTCCAGCCACCTCCTCCACTGCCAGAGAAGGAACATTAGCATTTTTATGGCCCATCTATGGTACACAAATGTCATCATGATTTCTGATCCAGCATCAGCTTATATTGCTCTCGTTACGGCGTCCGGCTACAATATCAGTCTCCCTGGACGGACATATAAGCAATTGATGTATGCTATGTATTCCAGCATGGAGAAATAAATTCACCGTCCCCAGTCTCTCTGTACAGCTCTGTGATAGAGACGTCAAGCAGCTCTCACAGAGAACAAACAGCCAAGTGATAAGAGTTTAACCAGGAGGCACAACATCCAGCCAGCTGGAAGGTGGGAGGAGAACCTGAAGAACTTGACATCGCCACACCAAACCGCAAATGCAAATTATTCCGGGATCCCTGAGTTCATTTTCTATTTTTAAAAGGGCCGTTGTTAACGGGCGTCGACCAAAACGCTTCTGGACACAACTGAATAGAGTTAGAACCCGTTAGTGCAACAACATGTGAGCTGGGGGAGCTGTGACGGTGGAGCATCAATGTGTCTTTGAACAGGAGTGTTGCAGTTGTTTTTGCCGTCTTAATATGTGTTCACTTTGCAAAGGAACCAGACACATCCTCAAGCTCATGTGTTATTGGTTCTCTTTGGTCTGCCGATGTCAGGCTACGCGATGGCGGCTTCCACATGAAGGTTCCACAACAGCTGCAGCCGTGATGGTTGTAGTTTGAAAATGGCTCAACGGCGTTCTTCTTTACAGTCTTCATGTCACACACCATATTAAATAAACAGCTTGAGAGATGGCTCTCAACCTTGAGAATATGTGTTTAATGAAATAGCCTATACTGGAACTTGATTTTTTTTTTTTTCTTGACTAATTGAGTTATAGTTTGACAATTTCAGGATGGCGACCTTGGTCTCCCCGTCAATGGGTTTACGCTGGAAATATGTCCATTACGGAGATAAACAGCCCGATGTCATTCTCAGGGTGTCAAATAGTGACATTTTGTATGAAAAGCATTCAGGTGTCAGGTGACCTCGTAAAGAAAGTCAGCATAGTGAAGAGGTT
Source organism: Myoxocephalus aenaeus (assembly GCA_038501785.1). Taxonomy (NCBI): domain Eukaryota; kingdom Metazoa; phylum Chordata; class Actinopteri; order Perciformes; family Cottidae; genus Myoxocephalus; species Myoxocephalus aenaeus. The sequence goes on along the minus strand of JBAMJR010000160.1, from coordinate 1,507,025 downwards.
GGGGTGGATTCATGTTTCAAACCAGCAGGACTTTCACCAGGGAGACCGCTGTTCGTGTCTCGCGTGGAACCAATAGTCAACAATGCTATGTAATGTACTGAACTTATGTCATGAGCGTATCGCAGGCTACGTCGGGCCAAACTCATTTAACAACTCAAAAGTCATTTTGTTGCCTAAACTTAAAGTGCCTCCAAGGTGTCGGTATGTACTGGGTTGTGGTTGAGATGAAGCAAGATGCTAGAGTGACACGGTTATCTTGGTTTACAGTGATACTGTAATATGAATTCATGTTCTCGGTGCAGTCCACTTGGATGAGCCAACCCTCTTGGTTGCAATTGAAGGGCCATTATTCAATGCATAGATTTAGGTTAGTTTCTTGAATGAAAACCAAATCTACAACTAAAACTGTGTGGATGGCCACTATTTCATAAAATACAACTTAAAAATGTTGTACATTTCCCAACCAATGAAATTAGTAAAATATGATAACAACTATTACACAGTACATTTATCAACACTTCTGTATACTCTGACACTGACTGGCTTAGACATTAGTGTTGGAAGGCGAGCACTGAGACCTCAGAGGAGACTAATAATTGAATCAAATAAACCCAAATCTTAAAAAGGTAAAAATGAAAATGTATTTGTTGTTACTGTTGTCGTTTTTATCTTTCGTGTTTCTATCTTTTTGCCCTAACACCACTCCTTAATGCTCTTTACCTCCTCCAGTATTTATGATTTGATCCTTACTCTGTAGCAGCTCCAATCGGTTTCAGGTTACCAGCCTGGTTAGCTCCAGACCGCCTTCCTATCGAAGTTATTTCCGTGACTGGGATTAGCTCCAGGCCAGTGACCTCAGGAATTATGTAGGAAATACTCTGTACAATGTATGGATTATGGAAATGAGAGCGGGGCCGAAGGGATGCATGTGTGCACAACAGAGAGACAGAACTGCTGAAATGGCAACATTACGAGACTAAGACAACTTAATAAAAACCCGAGACAGCAGATCCAATCACAAGGTTGCAACGCAGAGCCCTGAACACCTCACATAATGTATACAGTTACCCTTTGAATGGGTCATTCAAATGCCTTCCCTTTAAAGTATTAAAAAAGAAAACCTGCACATGCAGAAATGTTGTTTTCACCACGTCCACTAGGTATGCGCTCGCTTCAAAGACGAATTTCTTCGTGCACTTTGCTGGTGTTCATGCGTTAATGCAAAGCCAGACCTTACTCTGAAATGGCTCAATCAAGCGCTGGTTAAACGCGTTGTGATTTGATTTAGCAGAACGACGAGAGCCGCGACATGTATTCAGAAAAGGGGGAAAGTCTGATGCCAGCAGTTTCCTGGAAAGCCGCAGACAAATGTCAGACTTCACCAATTCACTGAGGACGTTGAGGGCAGAGGAATGAATTATGGATTATTGATTGATTATAGAATAAAAGTTGATCGCATCGTATGTTCCCTCTCCTGATTAAGATGCTGCTGATGTCTGCACTACTCAGGGAGTCATTAGTTAGAAAGTGAGCAGCTGAGCAGCTACAGACCCCAGATGAGTCTATAAACAGATTGTGAAGCTAAGACCGCTCTTGATGTGCGTAAATTCTGGTTTCAACAGAATCTCATTAGTCAATTCTGCCAACCACTGTGGCAAGAAAACTAAAAGTCCTCAGAGCTGGAAACAAAAAATAGGCAGCTTGGCAGTGTTTTTAAGAACAACTTGTCTGGGCATTTTCTCATCTGGCACATCTAGAATGAAGATTTCATTTGGTGACGGCTCTGGCAACGTATACCAGGTTTAAAAGAAACGAGACGGGATGCAAACCTCAGCATCCAGTCATCAAAACCACACACTTTGCTCACCTCTCGCCTGCAAGACGTCATCATTATTCAACTGCAATCCTGACCACAGAAGAATAACTTGCTTTCATGTGCCGCCTTTCTAGTCTTCCGACAACTTTAAAGCGCTTAACGCTGCAACAACCACCCATTCATACGCTGATGGCAGAGGCTGCAACGCAATGTGCCACCTGCTCCATCGCCAGCTACTCTACTCATTCAAACAGCCTTCGGTTTGATTTGGAAATAAACTTTCTTTTTATAGTCAAAACTTGAAATGACAAGGTAGCATAGATTTGAATTTTTACCTCTTTACTTGATTTCTTCAACATGTTTATCTTTTATTTTCCCTGAGCCACAGCTGCCCCTCAAGTAGCCAAAGGTTAAACTAGTTTATTATGTAAAAAAGAAGAGCCTGTTTACGCCACCCAAATGATGTTATTTAATGTCATTCATAAAGTAATTAACACGTGTATATGTATTCAATAACACATGCATAAAACATGCATTTGATTTATCAAACAGATATATATTTCTTCTAAGTGGCTGGTTTACATGTTCAAGATAATCTAATTGGATGGAAAAAAAATGGATGTTAGAATGGTAAAGAACAGTCATTTGCACAAGAGCACCATTTTCTCTTCCAAGTTATAGATGAAATATTGTAAATTGGGAGGCGATGGTTTGTCATATTTTAATGAAGCGGATCGCCAGTTTGGGAAACACTGGTTTAAACAATAAATGCTGTTTGTTTTTTGACAAAGACAAGTTAGTGATTTAGTGGTCGGTCCTATTCAAAGTAACTTTGAAAACTAGTGATCACAATGATTAGAGTGGTGAACACACCCACTTTCATCAGAGCCCTGAGGAGTAGAACAGAGATGATGTTTTACACGCACTAACCTTTAGTGTTTGAGCTACCAATTGGAGAGAACCTTGTCTGCAAGATATGCAGCCAGAATTCTGAAACAGTTTTATGCATTTGAGGTGAATTATTTGTCACAAGTCTTTGTAAATTTAACAGTAACATGTGTACGAACATGTTTTATTCATGCACGTAAATGAACAGAAGAATGAAAAATGTGTTGGTTGTTGAAAAGATGTCAAGGATAACTAAATGGTGGGTTGAAGTACATTTTTAAGTACATCGTTGCAGTTCATCGAGGACATTTAGTTCAGTGCGGAGGAGAAGAGGATGTATAGTTTGCTCAAACCTAGAGTGTATAAAAGATGTGGACGTAGTCACCGTGACGTCCCCCATTGTTTTATAGACTAAAGTTTTGAAACCTTGAGTTTGACATTTTGGCGGTCACCATCTTAAATTTCTTGCAACCAGAGGTGACACAAAAGGGTGGAGCTAAGTACAACCGAACTCTGAATGAGACATTTGTCGGCTAGCTTTCATGAACTGAAAACACACAGTGGAAGTGTTAAAGTTCTAACACGAAAACATGGATAGTTTCCAGACCTGGCAGCGACCTGCCAATCAAGCAGCCACATCCTAAATCTGCAGACCATAAACTCATGTTTACAATGCTAACGTTAGAACAAGTTAGAAGTAGGGTCCTTTTCTCGTAGACTTCTTTACAATCGGAGTGATCTGGAACCAGAGGACTCGCCCCCCTGGTGGGCATTAGAGGGAATGCAAGTTTAAGGCGCTTCCACATTTGCTTCACTTTTCAGAACAGAACACCTGATCGGTTTGGAAACCAAAAAAAGAAATATCTGTCAAAATAAACATTCCACCGCGAAAACAAACTGTGGCCATTTTCATTATAGCACAGAATGGATTATTTTTTTGTAGATAATGCCACACTATTGTGCCTCTGTGCAGCCGTGTCTCTTGTCTTTCGGGCCATCTGGCCCCGGACCACAGACCGGCTGCCAGTCAGTCCGCAGCTATTAGTCAGACAGAGGTGAGCTTGCCTTGTCGATCAGCGGCGGGCCCCTTCACAATGAGTTGTGAGGCTGCCCTAATGGGGTCAGCCAGCTTCTGGCCTCATTCCACAGTCTGAGAATTATTTCTAGACAGCGCCACGGATGATATCAGCCCAAACAGCCAGGCTATTTCTGCCCACACTGCCACTGCATGAGGGATTACTACGTAGACTACATCAGGACCAACAAACACATCATGGACTTAGACAAACACGTGCACGCAGACTCATTAAGCACACATCGGCTCCGGGTAATTCCGCCAGAAACGAGCATCAGGGAACTTCACCGACGCGAGGGGAGCACATTTGTGGGCCGATATGTTTCCTTGTGTGTGTGTGTGCTGATGACATCTAGAGCAATGATGGGATCTTTAACCTCTCTTGTAATGGCAATCATGATGGCGCCGAAGTCGAGAAGAGAGGTGGAGAGGAAAGGTGGGTGGCAATGATACTTATGGAGAGGTCATGATGAGGGCGGGAGGAGAGAAAAAGATGAGGAGACAGGAGGAGGTAACCGAGGGGTGAGGGTGAGGAGATGTTAAAGGGGGTAAATGAGAGGTGGAGGACTAGGAGAGGGAGCGTGAAGGACGGACGGAGGGATGAAGGCCGATGTCAACGAGGCATGGGGTGGAGGAGGACAAATGAGGAGGGAAATACAAGGCGAGGAGGCAAGTGGTCGGACGCACAGAGGTCAGCAGAGATGAACGACCGACGCATGGATGGAGGAAGGCCGGGGGTCAAATAGAGCAGTGGGATGGATGGAGGTGGTGGGGCAGAGCCGGAGGACAGGTTGGGCGGGTGACAGGTTAAGATGGAGTTGAAAGGGAAGAGGCCAAAGGGAACGAAGGGAATGTTGTGGAAATTTCACAGAGAAAGGAGAGGAAGGATAAAGAGAGGAACATGGGGAAAAAATAAAACGGTAACAGGAAATCAAAGGATGGAGGAGAACATCAGGCACGTTCAAGGAACGTAGAGGTGTTTAGGAGGACAAATAGCTGGAGGGACGGAAAGAGATGGATTCAAGGATGAGGGGGAGATGTTGAGATAAGAGGAACAACTTGCAGGACACGATGGAGGGACAGATGGGAGATAAACAGGCCAGCGTGCCTCATTAAAGTTTGGATCAGGGGGTAAGCTAGAAAGATAATTGTCTGCCTCGCTGTGGTGTGGACTGATCCGGCCCTCTCACCAGATGCTGGAGGATTAGCTGCTGGTTTTGGCTACAACTTAAAATGGCGATGACAGCTTTCAGAGACTTCCTGGGTTCACTTAACACACAAACAATTTTTTTGGGGGGTTCGACTCTGTCACGACTGTTTACTTTGACCGCTTCAAACTAAACGCAGTTGGGTTCAAAGTGCAACATGAAAAAAGTCAAAATTGAAAGGAGCCCAACGCTGAGAACAGTCGGCCCCCGGGACCCCGCCCTCACACAACAACCCTCTCTGCAGTAATGCCGACCCTTTTTCCATCAGTTTGAATAAAATTTCACAAAAACGTCTCACATTTTCAGTTATTGTGGTGGATGAGAGCTCTGTTCGGGTGGAATGGGGGCAGAAGCTTCCCTGAACATGAGCAACACATCCACAGTAACGATTCATACTCGCCCACTTAAGGCTGAGGGATAAGGTCTCCCTGGCATTATTAACCTTAGAAAACTAACGTCGGGTGATTTTCACCCGAGCAATTGTGGTTTTGTTATTTTCATTGTGTTGCTTTTGTCTGAGTTGCGTGGGTCTTTGTGTAGCTTCATGCTGCTCACTGATGTTATTGAAGGTAGGCGTGTCTTATTGAAGGTAGGCGTGTCTTATTGAAGGTGGGTGTGTCTCTCTGCTCCAATCCCTGTTTTTTCAACAGGCACGTGTTCGGGTGATTTTCACCCGGCGTTAATGATAGAGGGTGAAACAATTTAGGATGGGTATTAAAATTGAAGGAAGACTTTTCCTTCACAGGACAAAGCTCATATCCCAGGAACGACCTGACCAAAGAACAAGTTCATAGCTCCATTATCTATATTTTATTGACGATTCCCTAATTTTTCACCCAATTTTGAGCCTTTTTTCAGGGTCCCCCCATGATACCTGTTTTATGAGAAGTTCTATAGGGTAAAATAAAAGAAGAGTACTTCAACTTGCCTTGTATGGTTGTATTATAATATATTTTGATGAGAAGTATATTTCATCAGGTACATTATATCGAGTGAAATATACCCGACGTTAGTGATAGTGTTACTATTTTTAACATTAGTGTTTATAGGGTTAAGGTGATGGGTTTGATGGGAGTATGACTATCAAAATAAAAATTACATTCTGAAAGGAGTCAGGCTGGCAGAGTGTACTTGAGTTGTTTCTCATCGGAGGAAAATGTCTGAAACAGACATTGCCACATGAAGTTGGGGCTATAAGTTGCACCAACAAGTTTAATTTCCAGTTCATGCAGTTTTAATTAGGGTGATATTTGACCAAGACAGACTTTTGAGAGCTGGAAAGCTCCAGAAAAGCAGCTAAAGCCTCCTCGGGATTATGTTCACAGAAAAGGGCTCATGCGAGGCACTCTGAGGCTGGCCGTCTGGTCACAAGATCCTGGCCATGTATACTCAGATGTTTTTAAAATACATTTCTCCTACTTTAAAATCCCTTCAACAATTGCAGTATATTGCACCCAAATAAAATCAAAATGTTAAATCTAAAAACACTGAAGTATGAACAGATGTAAGTCTGGAGAGACTTAGTGTGTCAGATCATACGGACCCGCTCTCGTCAATCTTTCTTGTCTGCACATTCACAGACATGCCAATAGACGCCAATCCAAAAGCCGTTTGCTATGAACGCTAATTGATCTGCAGGTAAATCATCTCGTCTGATGCACATTGGCAGGAAACCAACCGTTTGTTTACAAGGAAATCAAGTTAAGATTTGATGAGAACAAACTGAACGTATTAATCCCCCGAGGGTAGAGGGAGTAATTATGTCACAGAAAAAAAAGACAGAGGGATTAGTTCAATTTAGAACAAAAGTAGTTATAAATGATACGACTTAAATGTAATTAACTGAAATAATATCTCCATCAGAGAGTCCCTTAAGATTACACCAACCACTGAGGCTGATAGGGGGACGGAGAAGAAGAAAAGCCGCAAACCACTCCAGCTGAATATTCACTCTGGTGCCAAATCCAAGTCATTGCCGGCAGCTCTGCCTCAATCTTTCCCAGCCGCCAGGGGAATCCCTCTGACCTTCGGCGGAAAGTCAGAGGAGGAGCCTGAGGGAGCAGGGCGAGCGATTCCATGATCAATAACACGGCTCTGGTTTCTAATGGACAGGCGGGGTTGCAGCGCGCAGCAGAACAGCTCACTCACCCAGAACCGTGTTGGAAAGATAATGAGCCAAGAACTGTGCTCATGAGAAACTACAGGCGAAGATGAGGGAACAACCAAAAGCAGAGATCACCACCATCACTCTTTTTTTTCCGCTGACGATGCAATTGCAGATCGTCAATGAGCCATATTTGCCGATACACAGCCGATATTGACGGTTTTGTAGTATCATAGCAGCTGGTAAGCCAAACTCCAGATAAGTAATTTCACCGTCACTATTTAAACCGTCCCAAAGTCAATGAAGACTGTCAAACATGTTAAGGCAATTGGTTTTCTTGTCATCTACAGTGGTTATTTGCATAAATCCCACAGTAAAAATTACTGAATTTGCATTTTTATATTTGCTAACAGAGTGAGATCTCGACGGAAAATAGCAGCGTCTCAAACCTCCTCTCTCTGTCTCCGTGTGTGTCTGCTTGTTACATACAAGAATAATAAAAACAAAGTTGATTGTCTTTTCTTTCTCACAATTTAATTTAAAAAAATTCGCTAAGAGTATTGATAAGAAACTGAACCGTTAAGCAGTATCGATATGAGAACTAGTATCGATAAATCCTAACGATACCCATCCCTATTAATGTTGTAACATAAGCTGTTTAGAGCCAGACTTAGGACGTTAAACAGGTCATAATTATCTCTCTAATATCGATGCCATATTGCTGTGACATAAAATCTCCTTCAAACAACTCTATTTATTCAAGTCTCTTGCCAAAAACTACATTTTATTTTGAGCACATCCCGATGAAGTCATGTTATCTTCTACCAATACCATGTTTTTTTCTAAATGAAGAATGAACCATTTACGATGTAACTCAATGCGACCTCCGCTAACGTTAGCCGTTAGCTCTGTTTCTGAGCTAAACAGGACTGTGCTGGCCGATGGCTGCTAACAGCTAGCTGCTAACGTTAGAATGAAGAACTATTAGTTAGAACGAGGAAGGTTAGCTCGGTGTGACGGGGAACAAAGACAGATTTTGTAAAAGCAAGACACTGAAAAAGTATTGTCTGGGATCGGGACCCAGTTTGAAAAGACGGCCGTCCTCCAAGACATACGTTTGTATCTCTGAATGCACGACTCCCGTCACAGAGGAGGAAACTTTGCATTCTGTTGACGGCACATGGCGTGACCGTGAGCTGCCAACAGGATTCAGCACGGTGTAAACTAAATTCACCATGCCTTTCACACAACAGCTTGGCTCCGAAACAGACACACTCTCTCTCACACACACACACACACACACACACACACACACACACACACACACACACAACTAAAAGCTTCTACCTGCAGCCGGGCCTCTCGACAGATGATTTAAACTATAAAAGTAGGTTTTAAACTATTCAGTAATGCGTATGGAAAGGTGAATCATGAATGATTAAAGACAGCATTATGATGAGTGCCGTTAAACCTCTCTACCCTCGTCCTCGCCGGAGCAATAAAGACGCACTCTCATGCAAATGTAGCCTTTCATTTTCCCACGGCAGGTAAAATATAGACGTTCACCGTTTAGCCACCAATGATGTGATATATGACATTCGGCCAGCTGCGAGTGACTAAATAAGAAAAACACGCCAGTTAAACACCTCAAACTCTCTCCTTTGAAGCAGCGAGATGACATAATAGAGGGGCGGATGCATGGCGAGTTTAACGGACGCTTACATCTGGAACACGCCAGGTGCATACATTTCATGACGCCCTCCGGGAAGATTTGAACCGGTGTGGCGGTGTAATTGGCTCCAGAGACACAGTTTCATTCTCATCTGCAACATGAATATTCTACGCTGTCAAAAGGAAAGCCATGTGTCTCGCAAGATGTCAGCTTTGCATGAAATGAGAAAGCTGCCCTGCTTTAGAATTAAAGACGATACTTGTTTAGATGATTCAGTGATAGACAGTTGTCAGAATAAAGCAAATGACGACATCGGGACTTTATCGCAGAATTTTCGATGTCAGGATGATAAGGGACTTAAAAAAAAACAGGTGGCCAGTCTTCCTCAGCCGACACGGCTGCTGTGTAGTTTTGGTTTGCCCGCCTGTCATTTTCACACATCCACACATGATTACTGACTTTGACGTTTGTTTTCTTTATGTTAGTCTCTATATAATTGGGATTATTCTCGCCTGGCCTCCCATTTATGTTCCAGCCTTTGAGCCGGGTTGTAATGCCTAACTGAGCCGTTATTGAACTAGCACTTTTAAAATGAGTGGATCACTGAGGTTAAAATGACTGTTTGTTTGGAATTTGTTTTACTGTCCTGTCTACGAGGACATAAGGCCCGTACTCTCTAGTTAAAATGATTTCCATTCATGTTGAATTATTTTGACTGGATGACGATGAAAAACTTGAGTTGTGCTTCAGAAAAGGAAGCTTTTCTTTTGCAGCCCGGGAGAGAGAAGGCAGAATGTTTTAAGGAACCTGTAATTTTTGTAATTGAATGAAATTGAATGAAATTGAACGAAACGGGCGTCCACTGCAGCTTTGTTCTGGTGTCTTATAAACCCATGAGGGTTGGGCACGTTATGTGCATGACACAATAATATATATATATATATATATATATATATATATATATATATATATATATATATATATATATATATATACACAACCTCTGTTTCCAACTTGTCAAATGGGAGGATTTTCTGTATTTCTCTGTTCATTGAGGATATTTTGGTTTTGTCGTTGGGATCAGTTAACTGCCAACATGTTAGCAATTCAATTCTGCACCGATGAATTCATGTCCTACGTAACTCCCTCAACGAAGCAACAAACGCGTTTCCCGTCAGGCATTATACATACAGAAGTTTCAACGCCAGCCGGTTTCCGGAGACAGATTAGCGTAACTGTATGTGGACGGCAGCTCCGGTGCTGAGGAGGTCACGTCAGTCACCAGGGAGACGACAGTGAGGCCGCGATGAGCACAAACCCACAATGTCATCTGCCAGCAGGACTTGGTTGAATGAGCTTTCATCAGAGCCCTGAAGTAAAGAGATCCGTCCAGGAAAAACAAGCACTCTGGGAAAGCAGTTCTGAGCGTTAAGAAAAGTCTTTCAAACCACCGTTGTGTTCTTTTAGTGGTTCAAGTTAGTCGCCATCGCATTGTGTGCATCGTATTAAATGTGACGTTTAGTCAATGTTGACTTCGCCGTCTGGACGTACAGAACATACTGAGGACTGCAATGCTGTTGCTCAAAGACTGTGGTGTTGGTGGATGCAATACAATGAACATTAAAACCAAACTACAAGGGTTTAAATCATGTCCTGCGTGTTTCTAGCAAACACCTTCTCCAACACAAACACCCAACATGTTTACTGGTAAATCAGTAGTCCATCCCCTTTAGATTACATAGCAGACACAGAGTACAACACATCTACTGCTTTCTATCTTTCAGAAATCAGGGAAAGTGAGCATTTTTCTAGAATTAAGGAATAGCACTGCTCCTGTGGATCATTAAGGAACTTAAAAAAATAGAAAATATTAAAATGTGCATAAAAGAATCTGCCACCCCCCATACGAGCCAAAGATGGTTCGTTGAGGAGAGAAGCACCACTCTGTGCCGTTTCTTGATGTTCAAAGCGATAGCGAGGCTTGTGTCTCTTGGCACGGCTGCGTGGAATCCTCCAGCCTCTGGCTACAGCTGGACGCCTCCAAACCGCCCTGGTTCAAACGCTGCTTATGCATGTATACATAATAATTTACATATCAACACATAACCATGCACATCGTGAGAACAGTCACGTACATTCGGGGTTTTCTTCTGAGCGGATGGAAATCCTTTCCTCATCCTCACCCGACAGGAATTTGCTCTTTACAACTTCATCCAGAGAATTTGTATATTCTGCCACACATTTTCTGGAGGAATACAGTTTCTTGACATGTTTATATGAAGAGGGGAGAAGGACAAACGTAATCTCTGCATTTCTACCTCGCTTTTTTTTACTTTTTTGCGTCTCACGCCCTATAATCTCTGTTTCTTCCCCCGCCCCTCCTCTGCCTCGCCTCTATTTCATCTCCTCCTCCTCCTCCTCCTCCCTTTTTTCTCTTCTTTCATTCCTCCCTTCCCCTCTTTCTCTCCTCCTCCCCTTCTATCTATCACTGCTGTCGGCAGGTGACAGATTAGCTCTCATCTCACCATTACCATTTAATGGCCCGCCCTTACATGGAGACACTCACCCATGAAACTCATTACATCAAACATGACATTCAGCTCCCAGTGTGTGTGCGTGTGCGTGTGCGTGCGTCTGCAAAATGGCTTTCTTCTTGTTTGTTTATAAATCATGCTCGCACACACACACACACACGGTGGACTATATAGTGAGTTTGCCATTTTGTCCAGCTGTTTGAATGTATAGTGAGACATTATGTATTCCTCAATGCATCGTGGAAAATAGTGGTCAACAATGGTAACTAAGAAGGCGCTATGTACCAGCATGCATTGCGCTGAAAGAGAAATGGCAGATGGACGAGAGGAGAGAGAGCGCAAGACTGAGAAGTCAATGAGTCGAAGCGTGAAGTAATGTATCTAATGTGAGCAGAGCAGTGCATCACAACACTGGCGCCCTCAGAGGACTCTGTGTTTATTAATTTGGGAAAATATGCTCATAAACCCCACGTTTACTCCTTCCGTTGTTTTAACCTTTCACAACAAAAGCTCTCGACATAAACGTTGTGTCATTGCTCACCTGGAGGAAATTTAAATTCACTCTAAATAGCTAATTGCTAATAGTTGAGTCAACTTAGCAAACATTTTTTTTTCAAAGTTATGCATTAAATATGGATGAACAGTCGACATTGATCGGTCACGTTTTAATTGTGCGAAAATGACCCGAGTAGTGTCCGAAAGTGTTCTTTTTTAACTTTTCGCCTGAGCTCACGACCTAGTCCTCTATATAGAACTCTACATAGTCCTCTATATAGAACTCTACATAGTCCTTTTATAGTCCTCTATATAGAACTCTACATAGTCTTCTACATAGTTCTCTACTCTACATAGTCCTCTATATAGTCTTTATATAGTCCTCTATATAGTCCTTTTATAGTCATCTATATATAACTCTATATGTGGGTGACTGGAGCTCAGTGGTAGAGCAGGGTCGTCCTTCAATCAGAGGATCGGCAGTTCGATCCCCGGCTCCGCTAGCCCATGTAGATGTGTCCCCAAATTGCTCCCATCGCTGTGCCTACGGTGAATGAATGTGTGTATGAATGATGGTCAGGTGGCACCTTAGCCCCTCCCTTCAGTGTATGAATGGGTGAATGATGACAAGTAGTGTGAAAGTGCTTTGAGTCAGAAGACTAGAAAAGCCCAGTACAGGTCTATTTACCGCCATGAGTCCATGATTCAGGAGCTGACACGATTATTTACTGACACTATTTACCGATGAAAGAGCAATTGGGAGTTTAGGCCGGGTAAATACTTGGGGGTTTGTAGCCGCCTCCTCAGCTCACACACTCATCAAACACAGCGTTGCAGTCGAATCCGCATCACTGGATCTGTACGTTGCAGGAAAACCTCTGAGAGATGAGCTCTAACTTGGGATTTCAGCCTAAATCTCCCAAATTAGCGGGCATGACTTAATAATGGCAACAACCTCAACATGCTCTCTCTCCCCGCGGTTTGTCGGCGGGACGCGTGCTGCACCTTAGCGCCTCCCATCAGTGTATGAATGGGTGTGAATGATGACAAGTAGTGTTAACCCTTTGAAATCTTTGAGCGCAGATACGCGCTATACAATACTGACGTTTTGAAAATATTCACTCCGTCGCGATAATTCTGCACAGAAATATGGTTCCACGTCTCCAAGATTCAGTAGAACTTCCGCTTCCTCTGCCTTGTCTCCGCAAGATCATATGAGATTCACATAACAAGATAGGAGCATTCTACACACCGACTGTCATATGATGCACTGCTTCACTGGGAGAGAGAGAAAAAGAGAGATTAGAGACGCTGAGCGAAGCTATACTGGAGAGCACGGCGCAGCTTCAACCATAAATAGAGCCTGAAGGAGTCGATCCCTGCGATGAAGATGACAACGCCAAGCAAAGGGATCCATTTGAAGATGAGTAAGTGTATTTACTGAACTTTACAATAGCATATTTACGTTAGTAACGGGACCTGTAGCCAGATAGAGCTGCTGCTAACATGAAGCAAGCGGTAGCGAGCTAACGATCGCTAACAGGGATAATATGGCTACAGGGTGACTATAAGACTGAACGGTGGGTAATCAAATATTGTCACGATCCCCATTAACTTTCTTTCAGTGAACTTAGTATGCCTAGTAGTGTTGGATCTCTGTTATGTGTTTGTGAGACTGAAACGACCGTGTTGTTATGTTAGCTGCGCGCTAACCAAAAGTAGCAGTAGCGAGCGAGCTAACGGTAGCTAAATGGGTACAGGGTCATTATGAGATTGAACGGGGCGTAATCAAATATTGTCACTATCCCATTAACTTTCTTTCAGTGAACTTAGTATGCCTAGTAGTGTTGGATCTCTGTTATGTGTTTGTGAGACTGAAACGACCGTGTTGTTATGTTAGCTGCGCGCTAACCAAAAGTAGCAGTAGCGAGCGAGCTAACGGTAGCTAAATGGGTACAGGGTCATTATGAGATTGAACGGGGCGTAATCAAATATTGTCACTATCCCGTTATTTTCTTTCAGTGAACTTATACTAACTATTAGTAATGTATTTTACAGAGAGGATTTGCAGCTGCCAGGGTCCAGAGGACAACATGCAGCATCGCTTTAGCAGCCTCCAGTCCGTCTCTGCCAGATCATCACTGCCACAACGCCAGCCACAGGTCATCATCTCACCATATAATAATACATTTGGTTTTAGACATTTATTTACATGTTTCTACCATTTTTATTCATATATTTCACTGCTTTTGTGAACCTAAGACCTTTGGTAAACAAATTTCAAGCACCAAAACAGTTCGACCTCCTGAGTAAAGGTATGTTTTCACAAGAGATATGAAGAATTTCCAAAATCGAGATTCAATTTTTCAGCTTTAGAGTCATATTTCTCTTTACACTTTTGCCTTATGACAATGGTGCCTCATTATATAGAGAGCTGAGATTGTTCTGCAATTTTTTATGTAAAACACATGGGTATCTATCATATGCAAGTGATTTTAAAAAGTGGATTTAAGAAATTATGTAAAATCAAGAAAATGACACCCGAGCCCTTTGACTGGCGGGAAGACTAGAAAAACGCTCTACAAGTACACCATTTACCATCTATATAATCCTCTATATCAGAGAGAAGTGAATGAGCTAATGATTCCGGACCAGTTTGTGTGTATAGTTGTTTTTTTTCGACTAGAGAAACTCAATCAATTAATTTAGCGATGTTTACTCCTTATCACCTCTATGAACTGTGCTGCAAGGACACACACACACACACACACACACACACACACACACACACACACACACACACACAGCCATATACCCACAGATCCAATGCAGAATGAATTAACAGCAAACAATGCAAATAGATAAAAACGTGCCGCGCGCATTCGGATGCACGTGCAAAAACCCACAAACACAGATACACAAGAGCAAATAGAGGAACCACACACTCTGTCTCTCTCTCTTTCACACTCTCTCTCTCTCAGGCACACATCCCAACATATAGTGTCTATTTTTATCTCGCCGCTGACAGCACCCTGTCCCACTGTTCACACTAAGCTGAGCCACGTAATTGGCTGCCATCTACCCTCTCTCACTGCCTTTTGCTCTCTCTCTCTGTATTTAATTCTGCTTCTCTCTCTCCCTCCCCTGCCTCTTTCTTTGATATCCCTCCATCCTATACTTTGAGGTGAGCCCGACGGGTTGTGCATCCTGAGTAAAAAATAAACAAAAAGACAACAAGCCCTCCTCATTTACTGTCTCAGCGGGAAGGCTGAACTGCAGCAGAGCCGAATCGCAGGTTGTGTTTACACTGGGGCTAAAGAGGGTGTGTGTGTGTGTGTGTGTGTGTGTGTGTGTGTGTGTGTGTTTGGGAGAAAGACAGAGACAAAGAGAAGGAGACAGACAGAGAGAGAGGAAAGTGTCTCTGGGGGTATTTTTAGGTTGCTATCATGGCGTGTTATTTAACACCTGCTGGGTTCTGTTAGAGAGGAGAGGAGAGGAGAAGGAAGGGGGGAGAGAAGAGAAGAGGAAAAAAGAGGAGAGGAGTAGAAAAAAAGAGGAGAGGCGGAGAGGTCTGGGTTCGGGGTTCAACAGCATTTCATCAAATGAAAACCCATATTAAACCTGCTTAGTGGATCCAAATCATTTTGAAATCCCTGATTGAATCTACTTAGGTTAAGCTTTAAACATTGTAGGCAGCAAATGTTATAAATTCATGCTTAAGAATTAAAGCTCAAAGACAAATCAATATGAGATTTGAAATCAACATATTTTGCGGGCCTATCTTTTTTTTAAATATATATATATATATTTATATATATTTATATATATATATATATATATATATATATATATATATATATATATATATATATCACAATTGGGGTATTACTTAAATAAATGGATTGAATTCAATGCAAATACAAAGGAAGAGGATGTCAGAAAAAGAGGCAGCAAAAAACAATAAATTGCCAGTTGGGATGTAAATAATTAACGGTTCAAAACTCAAGAGGAGCTGCTTGTCACCGCTGGTCCACCTTAATTGTCAGCCCACCTGAAGAGAACTTCCGAGGCTAACCTCTCTTCTCTTCAATCAGCAGCTGGCAAACAAGACACGGGAACTTGGCGTCGGTGTTGAGGATTTGCAGCGTTTACTCTCTGGCAAACACTGACACCTCACTAACATCACAGGAGAATCACCAGTGAAGAACCCATTAACCCTCAAGCAAAAAGAGCAGAGTGGCTTCTTCACACAACAGAACCATGATGTAATAATAATAATGGCTAAATGCATCAGTAGATGACATGCTAGAAGGTTTGCTCATCGAGGTACTGTGGGAAACCGTAGGAGCCTCGCATTTCTCCCAGGAAAAAGACATGAACGACTCTGATATCAACCCAAACTTTGAGGGAGAAGAAAAAATAAACATGAAAGCAGTGACGGAGTGAAAAGAGGAACACCAGAAGGTTCCATTGGAACAAAGTGCGCCAGTTTACCGCTCTGCTTTATGTTTCCGTGTGAGCACGAGCGTGCTTGATGGACAGTGAAATGGAGGGTAAATCTACAGAGGCTTCACCTCAAAGCAACCTCCATCTGCCTCACACACACAGACACACACAGCTCTGCGGCTCTCATGCCTATAAAATCCCAAGTCTTTTAATCGGAAAGGGGACTGACACACACACACACACACACACACACACACACACACACACACACACACACACACCTTTTGGCCTTTGGGAGGCTCCACGTGACACAGCAGCAGAGCCATGGGACAGACAAACAGGGCTGCGCCAGGAGGCAAATGAAACGCACATCATTTGCCCCCGTAACCCGGTCCATTGCAGGTAACGTTAGTGATGCCATACAAAGAAAATGAAACAGTCTAATACATGAAAGCTAATCACTGAGATCATTGTTTTGTATGAATATGTGTTAAAGCTTTTGTATTGCAGCTTTTATAATGTGGATTCTCTTCTTAATAAATAGTTTTTTCCCCCAGAAAAGAATCAGAAAGAACCTATAAGAGTTTCAATAAGAATACTTGTATCAATACAATCCTAACCATACTCATCTCTACTAACAGATATTGTCATTGTCAATTATGTCATTTCCCCCCTAATTAATCAATCAATGATCTAATCTAAAAAGTAATACCTAGTTTGATCGTGTTGGAGTGTGTTGAGAGGACAATGGAGAGTTATTGTTTACAGCGGATTTAATAAATAATGGTTTATTCATATACAAATTTGGAACACTTAATCATGAATCAATCCTTAATTATAGACCCATAAATAAGTATGAAAAAAGAATGATGGGACTCAGCTTCCGCCATATGACACCATTAGTTGAAATAACAGAATTTAGGATGCCATCCAACTTTTGAAAAATAGGGAAAACTTAAAATTGTTATATTATAACAGTATATATCAGTTCTTGTCATGATGTCCAGTGACTTATTGTCTCATATACACACCATTAAAATGATGATATTCTATATAAATCCAATATGTATTGGACTAACTACAACACACACACACACACACACACACACTCTATCAGCTTCTTACTAATATTTTTTTAATACATTGTTTCCCACAACACACAGACACAATGTTCGGTTCTCTTGAATCATACTGCGCCATCCATCAGAGAGCTATCAGATATGACCTTCAACATGAAGGAGAGAGAGAGAGAGAGAGAGAGATAGAGGAATAAGTCGAGTAACAAAGAGAAACAGAGGGAGACGGGTGGAGAGGGGAAAAGATGGCGAGATGCAGGAGATTGATCTCCAGTGGAATGGAAACAGAAAGACAGCGCGAGGTGTGATGAGCATTACATCGCTGTCCTGCTGAGATTAGCATGCTGCCGCCCATATTGAATTTACACTGGAGTTTTGCGCGTCATGTGTCCTCACGCTGTCGGCTCTCGGGGGGTCTGCATCACGCCGGCTCACATTCAATTTAAACTTGACACGATTTAATTTTTTTCTCATTAATACCTCTGCTGTCAGATCACACGCAAAGACTCACTCCGGCTCCACGAGGGGAAGAAGAAACGACCTCGGTGTGACGTTCACAGTTATCTGCTTTTTAATTCAATTCAGGCCGGATCTTCATTGTCCTGAGAGGGGATCTGAGTCCTCGTTCGTCTCAAAGGAAGTCACTGAAGCACAGCGGAAGGACCAGAAAGATGTATTTGTAAAACCTGAGGAGTAAAGCGTTGTTGATGTTTGAAGGGGTCTGTTTGTTCAAAGTTCCATATTGTTTAAGGTTTTGGTTTAATAATAAACTCAATAACTAGCATGTATATAACTGCCATATATATATATATATATATATATATATATATATATATATATATATATATATTGTAACTGGATTATTTATTTTATGAAAGAGAGTCTTTGCTTCGTAAAATAGTTAATGCATGATTAAATCTATAAATGTCTAATTAGTGACAAATGCTCATCACAGTGACAATTTCCAAATGCAAAATAATGATAAACCATCATATATAACAGAGAAAAGCAGGGATTCCACATATTCGAGATTCTAAGAGACATCATTTGGAACATTGTTGCTCTAAAAAGTGACTTAAAGAGTTCTGATTATCAATATTGTTACTCAATTGATTGATCAATGTCAAATTTACAAATGTGTCAAACCAACCAGTGTTCAGTCTTTCCTTTATGCCACAACAAACAGAGACATCAGCACCAGATGTTAAACCGCTCAGTTTTTAATATACTTCAAAGACTTTCCTGGACCACGGCAACAAATAAAGACATCTGGGTCAAACTCTGTTACCTTGTCGAAAATAAGGAATAACAATAGAAACCATGGCCTCTGGGACTCCATCATTTTACACCACTGTTAATTTATCCGTTAATCTGACAAAGCAAAGGAACTGCAAACCCTTATTTGGGCACAAATGTAGGTCACATATCTGTGGTCTATTTAGAAAAGCCTTTATCACGAAACAATTCACCAAAATAAACCGGAGACGAAACACAGGAAGGAGCGGCGAAGATGAGGAGGGCAAGAAATAAATTAACACTTCATAACGGCATTCGTGTCATGTGTGGGAGTTTGTGAATATTACAGCAGCGGGTAAAAGTCTTCAACTAATGACAAGCATTCAGATCACAGAGGGAATCAATAGCCCAACACTGGTTTAGATTCCAGCGACTGTTACAGTGATTTTTAATCATAATAGCAGGAGACGACACCTCTGAGTGAGAAAAAGATCTGTTCTAAAATGGGAAGGGATTAAGATACATGTATTCACCACTGTTCTCTTTGCTTTAGGGGCAACTCTAACTAAATGAAGGTCCTTTTAAGTTTATATTTTCTGCAGCAGTTGTGGTGTTTGTATTCTTGCCGTGTTGGCACACCACTGCTGCCTGAATAAAACATAAAAAAAGAACATAAAACGACACGTTGAATTTCAACAAAGCGAGCGATGACATTTTGTACATAAGAAGGACCACCTGGGGACCGGAGAATGAAGTACAGATAACCATTGTAGCCATTTATTTAAATGTAATGTCATTAGTAGAAAGCAGGAGACCTGAGGCGCACCTGCAACACGCCTCTCCTCCCCAATCAGAGAATCTCTGGAAAGGAATTGAAAGAAAGAACGCCGGCAAGGCAAGTGAGCTGGCTGGTTTTTGAAGGACAGATGGATGAAGAAGCAGATGGGTGAATGGATGGAGGGATTTGGGGTATAGCTCTAGGCCGGGGGGGGATTAAGGCACAGATTAATTATTTAACCAGACAGGACGCAGAGTTTCCAACGGAATGTAAATCACACATTATGATCTGGATATTTGTGACGGCCTCTTACCTGCTTATCTGTCGCTGGAGTGGGGGCGTTATTACATAACACGCATTTACGGGTAACAAGTACCGCTTCTGGAATTCACTCTGAAGGCCCACTCCAGGAAAACAACGACAAAAAATAAAAATAAACTAACGACTGCATTACATTTGAAATTGTACAGAAAAGAAAAGAAAGGTTTCTGCATGACAGCTCGCAGAGATGAAACCATAACCTACTTTGCAGAGAAAAAAGCTTGAAGGAAATTAGAAGTGCTTCGTTTTGTAGCCGTGATAAACACGCTTTATCACGCATAAAGAACAGAGAAGTCTAATTATAGATGTCCTGGACGGTGGCCAAGGTGCCGGTTGAATTGCCAGACTTTGTAGAAGCCAATAACACATAACGTCTGTGATCATTTCAAGGTGCGACACATACAGGGAACCTCTGGATTAGACACTGCAGGGTTGGTTTTTACCTGGGATTTAAGATCAGAATCCATTTAGCTGCCTCATTTCTTCAGGCACAGAAGACCTAAATTATGACCTTTATTAATTCCACTGGTAGACGAGGTTGATTAGAATACACTCAATCTTTTACAATCCCCCTCAAAACTTTATGGTTTTTCTAACAGCCAAAAGGGGAAGGTGAACATAGTCCAGACGGCAACCTCCAGTTCTGATGAGTGAAACCAAAACGGAAGTGCCTTACACTTGCATTCTCTCTCCTGACCACCAGGGGGCGACTCCTCTGGTTGAAGTCTATATAAATGACTCTACTTCTCTCTTGATTTATTCCCTCAGTAAACATTGTAAACATGAGTTTATGGTCTCAATCTCTAGTTTCAAGTCCTCTAAAATATGGTAATTTAGAGTCAAACAGACCATGAAGCAGGGTATGCTTTAGGGCGGGGCTACTGTGATTGGCAGGTTCCTGCTGCTACCAAAAGACGTATACGGTGTCTCTACGTCACTCCTCTGCATTCCAAATATGGGAATTTATGATCATCGTTTGCAAAAAGAAAAGATGGCGACTGCCGTCATTCCAAGATGACGGAGATGGAATCGCCAAACTCAAGGCTTCAAAACATAGGTCCACAAACCAATGGGTGACGTCACCATGACTACGTTCTTATATACAATCTATGGGTATTCACATATTTTTCCTTTCAGCAGGTTTCTAAACTGATTCAGATGTAGAATGGGCTTCATCGTATCGACCTTGAAACATTTATCAAAACAGATGTAACCAGATGGCTGTTTAAGTTATTCATCAAGTGATTATAAAATATATCCATTAAGTTGTTCAATTTTTTTATTTTGTATTGTTAATTAAATATTCTCCCCGATTTTGGAATGCAAAGTCTTTGTTATTAATCACATTTGCAGCTTGTACTGGATTAGGATGCATATGGCTTGTGTTGGAGGATCTTTCATGAGTCTGTCTGAGGAGGGAAAACGCAACAAACCAGAAGAAGCAGAATATAGCTGACTGATATGAAATCATTGAACAGCTATACCAGGGGTGTCGAACATACGGCCCGCCAGGGGGTCCAGTCCGGCCCGCGAGATAATTGTTAAAATTGCAACAACAATTTTTTTTTTTTTAAACTAGCTGAGACGGGCTCAAACCACTGATCATCTGGTTGTAAAACGTTTCGGAACCATTGAGCCACAGTCACAATTGATTGTAGCACTGACATTACTAAAGATATTGCCCAACTGCCAGGGAATCTGCGGAGAGCCGAGGCTGATGTCTGAAGTTTTGGTCTTTATGTTTCTAGTTTATTGAAGAAATAACTTAAAATAGGGTTTATCGTCCAAAAAGCTTCACCAATGATTTAAACATAGAGAAATATTGTCATTATGTATGCGTTATTATGCTATGATTTTACTGGTCCGGCCCACTTGAGATCAAAATGGGCAGCATGTGGCCCCTTACCTAAAATGAGTTTTTAGGTAGATAGATTCTCATGGCCGTCAAAAAAAACTTTTCAACCTATAAATGTCTAATCGTGGTTCTAAAAATAAATTATAGATAAGGCCGTATCCGTGGACTCAAACCACAGTAACCACAGATACATATTTTATTGATTCTACTTCAGATATTCTCTTCTCAATTAACACTCCCCCGAGACAGAGGTTAGCCCTTCGTCCACGGAGCCCGCGGTTTCGCGTGGTGACACTTGAAACTTTTCTCTAAGTTTCTAAAATATTCACAGCACCCCGATAATACATCGCAAAAATATAATTTTACGTCTGGCGGAAAGAGACGGCTTCCTGCTTCCGGGTGCCTGCCCAGGCAGAGCCCAGCATAATTTTAACATCATCAGGCAAGCGAAAGGGCAGCAGTGTGTCATCTGACGCTGGAAAAAAAAAAAAAAAAAATCCTTCTCTGTGATTAGTTGAGTCATATGTCCGTCGCCATTTCGTGAACTAAACAACCAATGTACACTCAGGAAAATCTCAAAAGGACAACCCACTTGTACAGCATGTACACACGCTACATTTTACAATCAACATGACGACAAAGAGATTCAACACGGAGGAAGCAAAACGCATGATTCTGGAGACCAGCGAGGAGGAGGAGGACGCGTCGTCGTCAGAGCTCGAAGGCTTTAGTTCTTCTGAGGAAGATGGGTAAGTGTAGTTACTAAACTTTGTTACGTGTCTGTAAGGCTGCATGGTGCAAACTAGTAATGTGTACAAACTAGTAATGTGTACAAACTAGTAATGTGTACACTGTGCACGAGAGCCAGCCACGCGGTGCACACTGCTGTTCACGTTACTACGTCATGATCTAAGTAATGTTTATACACAGTCTGCTTTGTACAATACTCTGCTTCACGTTACTACCACTAATATTTGCACATCCAATGTGGAGCATTCTGCTCAATCGTTACGTCATCTTTCTTTCAACTGACTAGTATTGATTTATTTTACAGAGAGGAGCACCATCCGCCCCGACCAGCCTGGCCAGCAAAGAGGCAGCGTGTTGGACGGCAACTATCACGACCAGCAAAGAGGCAGCGCGTTGACCGACGACTAAAGACACCATCTCCAGCAAACAGGGCGCGTGCTGCCCGGCGACTGCTTTCACCTCAGGCCAGATCAAGAAAGACAGCAGCACGTGCACCACCTGCACCTACGCTGTCCTGGAGGACGGATGAAGACCCGGACACTGCTCCCCCCGTCATCAAGTTCCAGCCAGCCCGGACACCAGGTCCACATGTCAGTGCCACAGCAACACCCATTGAACTCTTCAAACTGTTCTTCCAACTAAGTCCACGGTGGGTCGCAGGGTTTGCGAGCTTTGCAGCATGAAGAAAGTGAGCAAAGACACGGCGTGGAAGTGCGAGGCGTGTAACATTCCCCTCTGCCTGCAGCTGAACAGAAACTGTTTCCATGACTGGCATGCCATGGCATGAGGATATGCCATTGAAGCATATATACTTGTATATTGTAAATGGTCTAGTCTTTGTTCTGTTTTATATTTCTGAATATATATTCTGTACATATTTTCTTTTTTTTTTATAATACATATTTTTATTTAAAAAAAAAAAAAAATTGTTGTGATGGTCATTTTTCATTTGCACACACTCCCTGAAGCTTTATCTGCACTATGAAGTCATTTCTCAGTCCCATTTTTATCATTTTGGTGAAAGCTGTGAAAGACCATATTTCTACTCAAAAAACGATAATAAAAACTTTAGTTTTAGACATTTATTTACATGTATCTAACATTTTATTCATATATTTCACTGCTTTTGTGAACCTAAAACCTTTGGTAAACCAATTGCCATCACCTAAACAGAGTCACCACCTGAGTAAAGTTAGGTTTTTTCAAGCGATATGAAGAATTTCCAAAAATCGAGATTCCATTTTTCAGCTTTAGTGTCATATTATAAAGTTTTTTTCTTTACACTTTTGCCTTACGACAATGGTGCCTCATTATATAGATAGCTGAGATTGTTCTGCAATTTATGATGTAAAACATGGGTATATATCTTATATGCAAGTGCCTTAAAAGGTGAATCTAAGAAAATTATGTCAAATCGAGAAAATCGACTGAAAATGACCTCCAGTGTGCAGTGAGTTAGAGGTCAGCGTGAGAAACAGTGGGTACATCCCAAGTCTCTAAACTGCATCCCCGTTTCCCTCACTTGCGTCCTTTCCTTGCGTCTTAGTCCCTCCCACCAGAGATGCATGGAGAGACGCAAGGAAACAATGCGAGGAGAGAGGACGCGAGGAAATATATTTTAACAGACATCCTTTCCTCTGAAGCCTCACGTGAAGCGACGTCGGTTTCTGATGACTGCGACCGCCTGACAGCTGATCACAGCTGATCAGCTGTCAGTCGCTTTAACAGCTGACGGAGTTTGTGTCCGTAAACATGATCATCGGAACAGAGTTGTTTTCTGCTCCGGACAGTTTTAGCGAACATTGTAATAAAAATTGACTTAAAATATTGATTAAAAATTATCGTATAATGTTTGCAGTTGATTTAATGGTGTAAGCTACTACTACTACTACTACTACTAATAAAGACAGTTATCATCAGTGTCAGAGTGGAGATGTATTCTCTGTAGTCTGTTACCTGTTAAACAAAATGCATTGAGTATTTATAGACATGTGTGGTATTTATACTGTGTTCTGTGTCCTGCTTATACGCGTCAATTATAAGATTCTACCGGCGGAATGCGTCTTATTTATTTATTATTTACATCTGTATGTTTTTAAATTCTGATTGTAACATCATTATTAAATAATACCACAATATGATTATGGTTTCTATTCAACACTGGAATATTTTTTTAGGCTCAATGTTTCAGGTTAAACTTAAATTATATAACTCATCAACACGACAGTCAGGAATGATCCGCCTCACGTGACTGAATGAAAGGACGATACATGTTGTAAAACGTGTTTTAACCGGATGTTAAATCAGAAAACAAATCTAATATAACTTGAGATTAATCTGTGATCGTCTTCACTCTGGTATGAAACTCCAGCGATCAGTCTGCTCAGCTGCAGCGTCCAATCACATAACAGATGAACAGTGAGGGGGGCGTGTCCAGCGTTAAAACACTTCCTGGAAGCCTGCTCTCGGGGCTCCTTGATCCTCGCTCCTCAGAGCAGAATAAGAGCTTTGGGACAGCCGGGAAGATGGCGACGCAGAACCACTTCTGGTTCAATCGGGGATGGAGGAGTGAGGAAAGAACAATTTAGAGACTTGGGATGCACCCAGTGACTGGAGATGGTGGGGATTCTCATGTCTTGCCCAGGAACCCCTCAGCGGGGGGTTCCTGGACATGTTAGGACATGTTGTTCAAGGTGCGACCTGCAGAACTCTCCGCCTCAACCTGCAAGCTCCTTTCATCTCATGAGGTCGGGAAAGGCAAAACACAACCACTGGCTCCGGCCGATGGAATGGAGACGTTTTGCTGTGTTTCTTGCTCGTCCCTTCGATGTCCGTCTTGTTTGAATCTGTATCTCTGCACCGTGCTGAACATTCGTCAAACATGGTCAATAAGGCCAGTTTCTATTACTATGTGCCGCTGTCCAGGATCCAGAAACCAGTCCACTTGTTTAAACACCACCATAAGCTACAAGCTGATATGTTGGAACTACTCGTTGTCATGGAAGAGCTCACTGTGACACTATAGCTTAGAAGCAACTTTGGCAAACTATACTAGAGCTCTCCGTGGTCCTGAAACCATCCAGAGCTCACTGCCAGCACCATGACCATGCCAGAGCTCTCCGTGGTTCTGAAACCACCTCTACTCTCTCCATTCACTGAAACCGTGGCTGACCGTCTTACTGGGTCACTTTCTGTGACACTGCTCCTGAGACCTCAGCCCGTCTCTGAGGAGCTCCCAATGCCCCTGAATGTTGGTCAACTTGTCTGAATCTACTCCTGATCCACAAGCAGCTTTGTCCAGATATTCTTTAACTGTCTTGTCTGATGTTATTTTCTCTCAGTGTTGAGCTGTCACTGGTTCCTAATCACAGGTCCACAGGGCTCCTCTCCTTTCGGTCCACAAGTAGGAGTTCAAATCTGCACATAACCGGTGGAACCGGTGGTTTGGATATACATGTTGCAAGTTCTGAAAGTAGTTTTTGGACCCTGTATTATTTAGCCCTACTGCCGCTCCACTGGCTCTCTCCTCTTGCTCTCATCACCCTCCTCTCACCTCCTCCGCCCATCCTTCCTGCTCCCTTTCTCCCCCTTTATGCAACCTTTCCTCGTCTCGCCCTCTCCTTTCTCCTCTCTGTCACCCTCACTTCATCGTCATCACAATCTCCTCTCCTCTGCCCTTCTATTTGTGTGTATGCATCCCTTGTTGAGGTATAGGGGATGGTCCCCCCAACACACACACACACACACACACACACACTGCCCTCTCCTCCCCTCTTGTGTTCTCATCTCCTAGCCTCCTGCATAATAGATGTGGCTGTAACGCCAGTCAACTGGAGCGGCATGATGAGGCAGCTTTAGAAACAGAGAGTGAGAGAGAGAGTGAGAGAGAGAGAGAGAGAGAGAGAGAGAGAGAGAGAGAGAGAGAGAGAGAGAGAGAGAGGGCTCCCCCAAAATGGGTTCCATTACTTCGCTCCCACCCACCCATGCGACACACGCGCGCACGAGCCCGAAGCACGCACACATTCCCATACAGGCACGGCGGTGCCAGCCAGGCCAAAATAAAAGAATAAATGCATCACAGCACAGAAGTAAGAAGGCAAAATAACAATGAATTCTTCCGCTGTTTGAAGCAGCAGAGAGGAACACTGTCAACAAGCGCGCGAGAGCCGGTGTATTAGATTTGTTGGTGAGCTTTAAATAAATCTCCCTTACGGCCTGAGAGAATGGCAGAGTCCACCAACAGTGCCAGCACACAGAAAAAAAAGGAGCAGTCACACAGGCAGCGGGGTTAAAGCCGAGCCCTAATCAGATTACAGGATGATTCATTTCCTGCATGGCACTAAGAATAAAACTGTTGGCCCCGCGGTGCGCGTGGCAGCCCGCGGCAAGAACAAAAAAGCAACTGCATCGCAGAGCTCGGTCTCCGTCATCTCACACACACCCTGCGTTATTAACAGCCGATCAATCAGCCTTACCTTCATCGATCTCTCCACCTTCTCTCCTCTAGGCTCGCCTCCTTTTCACCAGGATCCCATCTCCCTTCCTTCTTTTTCTTCCTCTTCTTCTTCCTCTTCTTCTTCCTCCTCCTCTCTCCCGCTCCGTCCGTTAACGGATGAGTTTTAAATCACAACGAGGCTTTAAAAAAAAAAAAGAAGGTGATCAGGCTCGGCTGCTTATCCCAACTCCTGCGCTCCTCTCCCGCGCGACTCCTTTCCCATCCACACAGAGAGAGAGAGAGAGAGAGAGAGAGAGAGAGAGAGAGAGAGAGAGTTTTCTGGGAGCTGAATACACGGGACTGTGTGTGTGTGTGTGTGTGTGTGTGTGTGTGTGTGTGTGTGTGTGTGTGTGTGTGTGTGTACGGAATTACCGGAACAGACGTGCGAGAGAGGGAGAAAGAGGGGGAGAAACAAAAACGAAGGGGGGCGAACCGCCAGTCCCGGTGCCGGTGGTCTGGTCTGGTCTGGTCCTCACAGAGCAAACCCACGACAAGCGCTCACGTACACATCCACAAACGAGAAGTGCGGGTGGATGATGCCCATCTCAAGTCCCGGTAAAAACAAAAATTATAATAATTGTGCGTTTGTGCTTCAAAACCCAGGTAACAAACTACACCCACCAGTGTCCTCTAGTGCAAATAACATTTCATTTATCCGAGCATCGGGTCCTGTGTGGGGGGCTTTTGAACGGGTAGTCTGTTCTCCAGAACGTGTAGCTATCCGTCCAGGTTGGGCCTATTTAATAAATAAAACTATTTCAATCTCACCCGCCAACAACAAAAACAATATTCCGGTAATGCGCGCGGGTTCCATCCGTCAGCGCGCAGGACTGGAAGCTGTCTCTCTGTGTGCCTTTCCCCTAAAACCTAGAAAGAAGACGCAATCCCGGTCCGGTAGACTCGCAGCTGGTCCGGGCGGTGTCCAGCTCCGTCCTCCGTGATCAATTGTAAATCACAAAACTGACAACCGACTCTGATAATCCACTGAGGGGCCCTGGAAACATTCCTCAAGAAAAATAATCGCGATGTTGAGGTGAAATAACGACGCTGTGGCACCGACTGAAGCTCCCGTTCACCTCACCGTCTCTCGGTGGATGCGTGCACGGCTCTGCATACCGAAAGTCGCCTATTTTTAGAGGAGAGAAAGAAGAAAAGAAAAAAACGCTGTTGGAGACAGTGGTAATCCTGACCGAGGCTCTGACGCGTCACTCTGCCGGTCAGCTGTCCTCCTTCGTCCGGTTGAGTCCTCCGAGCCGCGTCCTCCTCTCACAGGCAGACGGTGAAAGTTTGAATTCCTGCAGTATAGATGTCAACGTGTGATTCCTCGCCTCGACTGTGGTGCACGAGGCGGAGTGACTGGCGCTGGAAGGGAGGGAGGGGGGCTGAGGAGCGTGCACGGGAGGCTGCGCGAGGGGTTCCAACAAAAAAGACACACCCATACTGCCTGCCTGCCTGCTTCTATCTATCTATCTATCTATCTATCTATCTATCTATCTATCTATCTATCTATCTATCTCATATACCTCTATCTATCTATAAAAACCAAGAGATATTCTAAGATAGATGTGATAGACGGACAGATAGACAGACAGACAGATACATACATCCATCCATCGATTCCATCCATGGATCTATCCATCTATCCATCTATCCTATATCTATATCCATCCATTTATCCACCCATCTTTGAATAGCTCTTGCTGTTTAAAGATAGATAGATAGATAGATAGATAGATAGATAGATAGATAGATAGATAGATAGATAGATAGATAGATAGATAGATAGATAGATAGATAGATAGATAGATAGATAGATAGATAATGGTTTTATGAGAATTGCAATAAACAGGAATTTGAATTGATGATGCGGGTCAGAAGTCAGATCCATTAGATGTGTTGTTATGCTTTTGATATGTGATTGTTGGACAGTGTCCCACATCAGAGACATGCGTCTATGTGTCTAACAGCCAGTCTGATCTCTCAGAGGTCTCTTTGAACATAGGTGTCCTCATTGTGAAGTCCGTGAAAAACTAGTGCTGTCATATTAGCGCGTTATTAACGGCGTTAACGCAAACCAATTTTATTAACGGCGTTAACGCATTTAAATGTTTCAATTTTTTTCTCGTGAGCACCACGCCGGATGTAGCTCAACCGGAAGCAAAACAATGGGCACGCCGTTTGGGCTTGGAAGCTAGGCTAACGTTACGGTTTGAAATGAATGAATGGTGAGCGCGATACGGCAAAATGAATGATAAGACGCTAATGAATGGAAAGTTTACTTTCAAAAAGTTGTCAGATGGTTCCCTTGACAAGACCAAAGTGGTATGTGCCATTTGTCATTGTGAACTGAGCTATCATCGTAGCCTATCCAGTCTGAAACACCACTTGATGGCCAAGCACACAGCTGATGCTAACTCTGCGCCCCTTCGTCATAGCAGACAAGAATGGATGACTTCGGACAGAAACACATGGACACCACAACGAAGAACAGACTTATTGCAGAAATAGCTAAATGGTGGCTACTGCGTGTAGGCCTGTTAACGTTGTGGAGGACGAGGGTCTAGCTGATATAATACGCATCGCATCCAACGACAGGACCTACGAATTACCTTCGAGAGCCTGACTGCTATGTTCACAGCTCTCTCTCTCTCTCTCTCTCTCAAGCCCTTGTTTACCTGAAATGTGCACTTTATAATTTTATTTTGTAAACCCTTGTTTACCTGAAATGTGCACTTTATAATTTTATTTTGTATCGCCCTGTTTGGCAGTTGTTTTTCAATAAAATAAAACATTTGCATAAAGCAAGTGTAACCCACTTAGTGTCCGCGGGACATTCAAATTGTTATTGGGCCAAGGTCTAGGTTAGTAAGGAGCAGTTAGAAGATAAGAATCGACACACAAAGGAAATGGAGCCACTGAATGGTTTGATTTCAAAAGATTATATTGGACCATATGGAAATAGAAAAAAAACTAAAACATACTTTCAAGTAAAGATCCTGCACAACATTGACTAAGCTCCTAATCTAAACAGTTCCAACACAATTCCACCGAAATGATAAAAATATCCCTGAATTGTCTCAGTGTTCCTTTAAGATCCAGTTCCTTGTTTTCCAGTTCCTTGTTCCTTCTTTTCTTTCACAGTCAGTTCATATAGTCAGTCAGTTTCAGTTAAAAAAAATCAAAATAATAAGTCAGTCGTGTTCTCTGTTGCTCTCTTACTCCTACCACACTGGTGCACTCAGGTGATGGGAAATGAAGAAGTGGTTGTCTTCTCCTCAGCAACAGAATATCTTTGTCCAACAGAGATGATCTGTCTTAGTGGTGGCTCGCCATCTCCCTCGTCAGGAAGAGTCCTTTTCCATATCCCGAATCAAAGAGGTAATCAGGGAACCTCAAAAACCTAGCCTGTATAAAACATGGCTATTAATATCATGACATTTCTATCTATGTTATGAACATAATGAATGTCACATCAAAATTCTCAAAATTCTCACATGGAGCATGGTATCCTCCTTTAACCAATTTGGAATTATGTTTAGCTATTTAACCCTGAGTTAAACAGTATATGTTTCCATTTTTTTTACTCAGTAAAACTTCACATTCATGTTTTAAGGTAATCTCAATGCAGATATTCAGTAGTAATCTTAAACTTAATATTCTTATTAACACTGGCAGTTCATAACAGAGCAGTCACGTTTTTAAATATGTACAGTATAACACATAAAAATTACCAAACAACAATAATAAATATAAATATCATTTTTTTTTCCAGCAAACTATCAATAAAGAATATGCTGCTTTAAACATTAAACACTGTTTAAACATTAAAAACTAAATTTGACAGCTGTAGTTGAAACAGCAGCTTCATGTAGCTCTATGCCCTAGCATCGACAGATATGTGGCTAACACAGTTAGCATGCTAGATGACTCAGCAAAACTCACCAAGACGCTGCCAAAAGTTATTAACTCCTGGCGAAAAGTTCTCTGAAGTACCTCTCTCCCGTCTCAGAAGTGCAGTCACACACACACACACTGCGTCTCTAACAGTTTGACCCGTTATTACTAGTCAGCTGAACTAAATTTTAAACAATTAGCGCTCCTCTCTCACTCGGACATTCTCTCACTCAGCAAAGTCAATTCCTCCTCCTGGTAGGAGGGTGGAACCTATTCTCCCTTAGCCAATCAAAAGTCTGCATTTCACGAAATAGCCAATGAGAAGCATATTTAGGCAAAAGTGCTGTGGTTGACACTTGCTTGACAACACTTGCTTGACAACACTTGCTTGACAACCAAAATCACACTAGACTAGAATGACATTAAATACCCAAATTATCAGTCTGGTTACATCACAATTCTTAAATAAATAAATAAATATATAAATACATAAATACATAAATACAAATAATAGGGACTCAAATTATCTACCTGGTTACACAAGCCAATCCACTTTTTCATGTTGATAAGAGCATTAAAATGAAGAAAAAATAATTGCGATTAATTGCGATTAATCGCGAGTTAACTATGACATAAATGCGATTAATCGCGATTAAATATTTTAATCGTTTGACAGCACTATGAAAAACAAACGTTTACTCGTACATAGCCTACATAGGCTAATATCTAAAGCATAAAATAGTTCCTTATGTTGTGTATTAACTAGGGCTGCAACAACGAATCGATAAAATCGATAAAAATTGATTATCAAAAGTGTTGGCAACGAATTTCATCATTGATTTGTTGTGTCGCGCGATTATTACGGCAGTCAATAAGTCGCGGAGAAAAAAAAGAGCGGAGCAGAGCAACTGGCCGGGATTGGAGTGAGACACGGAGAAAAGCTGATGTCGTGATCTTAGCAATAGAAGATCTTTGATGTGACGTGTCGAGTCTTGGCCAATCAGCGTTAAGATGTCTCCAGCGTCTTCATTTCCCTCAAACTTGTTTTTAATGGAAGCTAGTCAGCTTGCTATCACGTTAGCTAACGTGTTTGAGTTTTGTATTGTCGTTAAAGTTACTTTATGTTCCGTTACAGTTCAGTCCTGCTTGTAAAAAAACGTAACGTGAGGAAACATGCCGTAACCCCCCGGTCTGGTTCAGTTCACGCAGTCACTCGTTAACGTTAAACCGGCACACGGGTGGATCTGGCTGCAGGTTTTTTTTTTTTTTTTTACTCAAAGTAGAATGAATCAAATCACGTAGTTGGCCTTAGCCAACAACGTGATGTCGTGGTCATAAGAGGCCCAGATATTGATGAGAGTTTAAGGAAGAGGACGCTCTATATGCAGCGCAGCTTGATGCAGGGCTGAGATGAAGTGGTCAAAACAGACGTGAAAGGAGCATTACAGCTTCCCACTGACCAGTGTTTCATACATATTGATAAAGCAGGGTATGCTAAATGCAGCCTCTGCTCCAAGGAGATCAATTACAGTAAAAAGGGCTCACATTTGGCAGATGTAAAGCATACATGTGTATGTTTTTAGTGTTAGTCCATTTATTTTTATTTTTTAAGCCCGAGGGTCCCCCAATAGGGGTACCCGAGGGCTTCTACAGGTGTTCTACAGCTCATATGACCTTGATATGAATACCAGCCCCTATTGTCCTTGATCTCTAAAGAATCAGCAACTCCTTGCCTTTAAAAATAAAAATAAAAATAAATAAAAAATATTATTAATTTTCTGCATAAATTTGATCAAAAGTCAAGAATCTGATAAAAAAATTAGTCCTCGGTCGCTCCCCAAGTTTTTTGAATTGTATTTTTGGTGACTTCCCATCATGTCCCAGAGTAATACTGCACCTCTTTAGAAAGATTAAGACCTAAATCATCCAAATATGCAATAATAATCACAATAAACACAAGCAATGACATGTTTTCAAGCCTTTCCAGTCCAAAATTCATGTTTTTCGGTTCAGAAATAAAGAAATGAGCCATTTTTACCTAAATCTTCGTCGCACCATAATGAACGACCACTTGAAATGACCGTCTGCTTCCGCTTGTGTCATCTGACGCGCTTTCAGATGCGTTTGAGGAACGATGAAACTGTAGTACCTCGAAACACCGAGGAAGAACTCGAAGAAAAATAGCCGTTGCGTTCTCGCTGATCGCGACGTCAATACTTTACACACAGTGATCCCACTACTACTGGAAGATGCGCACAGTCTCCACGGTTACATACGTGGTACTCTTTTCTAAATTAGCTAAATAGTGAAACGTTATAATCGCTCAGTCATGTTGAGGAGCTTTACTTTATTACGTAATTATACAAATATAACGATCTTTTTTGTTAAATGTAGTCCATCGTTTCTCTTCTCACAAGGGTTTAGAGTACTTTAGCCGTTTAAATTTATTAAATCGGACCTGTGGTTGATGATTTAGGAGCGTTTGAGTAAAACTAAAAAGCACTTCCTCATTATCGAAAAATCGGGTGGGGGGGGGCTCCGGTGGCTCGGGCAAATGGGGTTAACAGCTCAGGGATGTTCAAGGAGCAACCTGTTTGTGCACTTTCAGGAGATGTTTTGCACTGTCACTTCTGTTTTTGAATAAAGGGTTGGAAATTAATGTTTTTTTGCTTTTTTGTTTTGTTATCCGATTCATCGATTAATCTAAAAAATTATCAACCGACTAATCGATTATTAAAATAATCGTTAGTTGCAGCCAGGGCCGGCGATTGCTAAAGGCCAACTAGGCGACTGCCTAGGGCGATAAATGGGTTGGGGGCGCCCTCACAGCGCACATTTCAGCACTGTGAGCAATTCGCGACCACGTGACCGGGGGGGGGGGGGGGGGGGGGGGGGGGGGGGGGGGGGGGGCGCGCTGGCTCCCGCGAGCAGGGACGATTCAGCTGTGAGTTTTCTCATCAAGTACAGAGAGTCACATATTGAGAAACGGGCGCTGTAAACATCTTAACGCTGATTGGCCAAGACACATCACATCAAAGATGTTCTATTATGGAGATGACAACAACTCGGCCAAAAATCTGAATTTTTTTGTCGAGAAAACGGGACGCTGATTGGCCAAGACTCGACACGTCACATCAAAGATCTTCTATTCCAACGATGGCTCACTCTCAGTCGCGTCTTCTCAGTCTTCTCAGTGTAGCAGAGAGTAGGTACTTCATTTGTGTATTTCCAAATTAAATGTGGGTTTATGTGGCGTCAGTCACAAACATGAAGTGAAAACATGACGACCGCACTTTTCTAAGAACGGTTATGCTTTACTTCGCTGTAATCAAATATTCAGTGGTGTATAGTAACGAAGTAGAAATACTTCGTTACTGTACTTAAGTAGTTTTTGGGGATATCTGTACTCTACTTTACTATTTATATTTCTGTTTACTTTTACTTTTACTTCACTACATTTTGCAAAGAAAAATTATACTTTTACTCCGATACATTTCTCCTGAAACCTTCGTTACTCGCTACAAAATCAAATCTATCTTTAGAAAAAAAAAAAAACATCGGGGACTGTGGTGGAACACAGACTCCACCAAGCAGGTTTTGCGAATCACAATGTTTTGCATTTTCCCTCTACATCCTCTAGTCCAGCGCTCCAAACCTTTATGCGTCACGGACCGGTTACGTGAAGACAATATTTTCACAGACCGGGTCCGACCTCGGAGAGACGGGAGACAACGACACCTGACGTGTGTTCGTTATGTCCAGTCTACTCCTAACTAAACCTTTAGTCCAGTCTACTCCTAACTAAACCTTTAGTCCAGTCTACTGACTCTACTCCTAACTAAACCTTTAGTCCAGTCTACTGACTCTACTCCTAACTAAACCTTTAGTCCAGTCTACTGACTCTACTCCTAACTAAACCTTTAGTCCAGTCTACTGCTTAACTTATAACGCGCTGCACAAAGACAGGATGTTGGAATGGAAGCAGGTTTTCATGCTTTTTTGGCGATCTCAGGATACTCTGCCTTGGTTTCCAGATCACCGACAGAGTTGTAACAGACTTACGTTTCATTTTTAGAGTAACGTAACATCTTGACATGTGTCAAGAGATTCCGTCTGAGGTTACCACAGACGGATGTATGCGGTCATTTTTCACAATAAAACATCTTTCCGGCCTTGATTTTT
Source organism: Myoxocephalus aenaeus (assembly GCA_038501785.1). Taxonomy (NCBI): domain Eukaryota; kingdom Metazoa; phylum Chordata; class Actinopteri; order Perciformes; family Cottidae; genus Myoxocephalus; species Myoxocephalus aenaeus. The sequence goes on along the minus strand of JBAMJR010000160.1, from coordinate 1,472,200 downwards.
TTTTATTTAATTGAAATGTTTCATTCATTCTTTCTGTGGCCCGGTACCAAGAGACCCACAGACCGGTACCAAGAGACCCGCAGACCGGTACCAAGAGACCCACAGACCGGTACCAAGAGACCCACAGGCCGGTACCAAGAGACCCACTGCGGGCGGAATGAGCATACTTATAACCACACTGTTACAAGTCCTTCATAGTGTCATATTGCTTTTTGGAGAATTATGATGATAAGTTCATAGCAGATGCAAAAGTATACTTAGGTACAATATATTATGTTGAACATAATATATATGGATGGATCTGATAATATAAATCGAGATCTCAGCCAACCCAGTTATTGTATCAACACAACTCCTGGTCCTTGGTCATGGTGGCCACAGCACTTAAAAGAATAAACTTCATAATTCTCAAAATTCTGACCCTTTGCTTTTTTATTAAAAGCATGTACTTGTACTTTTACTTTCAATACTTAAGTACATTTTATATCAGAAAAATACTTTTGATACTTAAGTACAGAAAATATCAGATACTTTAAGACTTTTACTCATGTAGTATTTTAATAGGTGACTTTTACTTTTACTGGAGTAATTTTCCAGTAAGGTATCTTTACTTTTACTCAAGTACGGCTTTTGGGTACTTTATACACCACTGCAAATATTAAGCCTCATTTCAAGGCGGGCCATGAGACACATCAGGAAACAATCAGCCTGGAAGTTATTCTGTGTGCTTCATATCTCAGGCAATGACGAGGGGAAGATCAGTGATGTTAGCTTTGGTTAGCTTTGGTTACCATGAAGTGAAAAAAGACATCAGTTTTCAAAGACAATGCCTTTGTTTCAAACACTTGAATAACGCACCGATGCATCCTCTCCTGGATTTATTTATTTAAGCTAATAACACTTTGAGACCATCATCTGTACAAAGCACTATTTGCTTCGGAAGTTGCAAAAAAAGTATTGGGTTTTAACTTGTAAATAACAGAGGACAAGACATGCTTTTATTTAGTTTTTCAGTCACAATGAAGGAAGACCTTCAATGTTTGTGGTGATTGGCAGTAAGTAAGGATGGAGGACAGGCTAAGTATGAAGAGGGCAAGGAAGGAAGGCTTTTTAGGTGGCATCAGGGAGGTATGGGGGGGGGGGGGGGGGGTTGCTGCTGCCAGTGCGACCGTGAATTAGAATTAGCGGCGTCAGGGGAGTGTCGTGCGTGGGCCGAATGCTGAATATTGCGGTGCTGTGTGTTAAGTGGAAACGTGCTTTGCATCTCTCAGCGACGCCAATACGCCTCACCTGAGGGAGCGCAGGCAGAAACATGACGACGGAGGACAAGTGATGGATGAGTTGTGACTCAGTGATAAAAAGCGAAGGGTGCGGGGGAATATGGGGAGCCCGGTACGCACACACACACACTCGTACACTGTGGTATAAAACAAGACAGAAGTAATGTTCACAGAACTTGACGTGGCTATAAAGACAAGGAATAGGGTAAGGAATCAAGAGTATTGCTTCCTCCTGTGCGCTCTCTCTCTCTCTCTCTCTCTCTCTCTCTCACACACACACACACACACACACACACACACACACACACACACACACACTGGATTTCACCAGCTGGTGAATAGTCATTATGTTATGTTGAAGTGATGCAATATACGAAAGAGATGGGGATAGCAAATCTATCTAGTGTTTGCTTTCTATTTCTCTCTCTTACACACAGACACACGCACACGCACACACACACACAAAATAATCTCTGACCTACATGCACACATGGAACAACAAATGCATAGATTACACATGATACACTGTAAAAAAAAATCTGTGTAATATACGGTAAATTACCGGCAGCTGTGGTTGCCAGAGCTTTACCGTAAAAAATAAAGTGAAACCGTAAAAGACATTACGGTATATGTTTTTGCAACCGTAAAATTCACAGTTGAGAACTGTTTTTTGTTTACGGTAAATTACTATTAAAAAAAAACGGATATATCATAAACCTGTTTACGGTTATTTGCTTTAGAAATAACAGCAATGTTATAAACGCGTTTACGGTAAAAATAATAATTTAAAAAGCAGTTATACCGTAAACCTAATTACAGTCTCTCAGTGAAAAACACAGTACAACTGTATAATATATTACGGTACACTAAAAAAAAAAGTAGTTTTGTCACGGGTTTATCGCCATAGTTGCAAGTCACAGAATGTCAGTGTAATTAAGAAAAGCTATTAAAAGACAACAACTTGATTGATTATATATATATTTTATTTTTTATTTTTTATTAATGGGACTTAAATCTTAAAATGGAGGCAGAATTCTTCATCAGAAGGTCTTCCTCACTCTCCAAGTCCTCGTACTACCATGAATCGATACCAGAGCCACTGATGTGACAAAGCCTGGCCTTACAAGAGTATATATGTCCATTTTACATGTTTATAACACAATTCAACCATAAATATTAACATAAACCATAAATATGACTCGAGAGCACTCGAACCTGACTCGAGAGAGCTCCCCAAGTTATGAAAATATCTATTTTTATATCCCTAGCTTAATGCTACACACATGATTGGCACACCTTTCTGGAAAGCATACGACCTATGGACCAATATAAGAAAGAAAGAAATGATCCTTTATTAATCCCCTTGGGGAAATTCTTCTCTGCATTTGACCCATCCTTGGTTAAGGAGCAGTGGGCTGCCCTGAGAGGCAACCACATTCCAGCCCAAAAACTGAAATATGACTTACTTATGGATGAAACTATATTTCACACGGCCTTGCTTGGTATGTATTGGTGCATCTGCTTGAGCAGAGCCCCTCTGTTGTGGAACCAGAGGTGTCCAAGGTCCAGGAAGAAATCTAGGGCATTTTTGCTTTCAGGGACCTAAACCTACGGTACACGAAATGTGCACTAAATTAATTACTAAAAATATTTAACTTCACTTAATCAAAGTCAAACTTTGCAGAGATACTGTTAACATATAGTGATATTTTATAGTAGAAAAGAAAGCAATGATATGCATAATTAAAAAGAGAAAATACATCCTTGCGGGTTTGGTTTTTTTCAGACCTACTTATTTCTCTCTTGGCCAGTGGCATTGGTAGGCCACATAGTCCTATATTACAGTGTTAAGTGTCTCATACAGGTTCACACTGACATCTTTATGGCATAATGATCCTTCCATTTTGGTTCTTGAGACCCAACCACTGAGTAGCCAGTTTAGTTGACTTTAAGAACAACTAACTTTTCAAATATTTCTGGTGTTAACCGCCTCCTGTGCGGATGGAATATTATTCCTGCAAACGAGAACAGTCTCTCAACCGGAGCTGAAGAGGGGAGGATTGTGTTAAATCAAACAAACAGGAGCTTGATAAGTGAACTGTTTTTTGATTCGTAGAGAAAGTATTTTGAGTATTTTAAATACAAAATTACTCCACTCTAAAGTATTTTGTTACAAATTACGTTAGGTTTTTTATCGGCCATATCAAATACAAATGACAAAATACTCAAAAGTAATTGAAATGCGTATTTCAAATACAAGTAATAGAAATACTGCCCATCACTGTATAGTGTTGTGTCATCAGCATACATTACCATTTTGGAATTCTTAATTGACAAAGGGAGATCATTTGTGAAAATGGAAAAGTCTCTCTGTCTCTCTCTTGGTCTCTCTCTCTCTTGGTTTCTCTGGTCTCTCTCTTGGTCTTGGTCTCTCTTGGTCATGGCCTCTCCGTCTCTCTCTTGGTCTCTCTTGGTCTCTCTCTTGGTTTCTGTCTCTCTTGGTCTCTCGTGGCCTTGGTCTCTCTCTTGGTCTCTGTCTCTTTTTTGGTATTGGTCATGGTCTCTCTCTTGGTCTTGGTTTCTCTCTTGGTCTCAGTCTCTTTCTTGGTATTGGTCTTGGTCTCTCTCTCTTGGTCATGGTCTCTCTCTTGGTCTTGTTCTCTCTCTCTGTATGTTAGTCGGTCAAATCAAGAGAAAATGTGGTTTGAAGGAATCTTAAACGGTGAAACTGTACAGCGACAAAATATATGTTTTACAAATATTATTTGTAAAAATTACAGTATATTTATGTAATTAGTCCAATAGTTAGTACATTTAACAGTGACAAACTATCTTTTACAAATAATGAATGCGAAAATTACAGTGTTGGCTTTTAAATTTATCTTCCAGTATATTTCCATTATGAACCCAGTGGTTCGTACATTTAACAGCGACAAAATGTATGTTTTACAAATATTATTTGTAAAAATTACAGTGTTGGCTTTTAAATGTATCTTCCAGTATATTTCCGTTATGAGCCCCGTGGTTTGTACATTTAACAGCGACAAAATGTATGTTTTACAAATATTATTTGTAAAAATTACAGTGTTGGCTGTTATATATATTACAGTGCATTTCTGTAATCAGTCCAATAGTTAGTACATTTAACAGTGACAAACTGTATCTTTTACAAATAATAAATGCGAAAATTACAGTGTTGGCTTTTAAATGTATCTTCCAGTATATTTCCGTTATTAACCCAGTGGTTCGTACATTTAACAGCGACAAAATGTATGTTTTACAAATATTATTTGTAAAAATTACAGTGTTGGCTGTTATATATATATTACGGTGTATTTAGGTTGTCCGCACAGTAGTCCGTACATTTAACAGTGACAGAATGTATTTAAAAAAAGTTATGAATGTAAATATTACGGTATTGATTGTTGTTCATATTACGGTGTATTTCCGTTATTGGTACAATGTTTAGTACAATTAACAGTGACAAAATGTATTTTTTACAAGAAATACATGCATAAATTACTGTTTGGGCTGATTTATATATTTACGGTGTTTCCATGTGATAGAAACAGAATATAACCGATTTTGAATTAACGGTCTCTTACTGTTGTGATTTAACAGTTATTCACTGTAAAATTTACGTACTTTTTTTACAGTGTAGGTTTATGCGCTGGATTGCAAATATGATGAAAGGATGTCAAGCCCCCTCTCTAAATACATCCAACACACCACACACACACACACACACACACACACACACACACACACACACACACGGGTACCCTGGACAAAAAATCTGGGCATATGGGCAAAAAAAAAAATTGTCCCGGATGATTTGCTATTGAACTGTATTAAACCTTCTGGAATAATGTGCCAATAAGAGCCAGGAGGAAGCCCGACTTTCATTTCATGAAAACAATTCAGCAGCTGATTCCACAGAATGAACAACCAACGGGTAAATGTGTTTGGTGGAAATGAAAGCATCTATAATCTGTGAGCCGTTCATAGGGACAATGCGAAAAAAATAAAATGGTAGATACGTGTAAATAAATGTCTAAAACCCCAAAAAAATATTATCGTTTTTTGAGTAGAAATGTGGTCTGTCACACCTTTCACCAAGATTATAAAAATGGGACTGAGAAATGACTTCATATTGCAGATCACGCTTCATGGGGTGTGTGCAAATGAAAAATGACCATTACAACATTTTTTGTTTTCAAATAAAATATGTATTCTACATAAAAAATATTAAATTTCAATTTCAGAGACATGGGCACCCAGGGGAACAATTTTAAACCCAAAACTATATATATATTTACTAGGGCTGGGCACGCGTTAAAAACACGTTAACGCAGCAAACTATTAACGGCGTTAATTATTTGATCATGCGTTAACTCGTTTTTTTTTTTGCATTGGGAGGGGCTTATCACTGCCATTTTGAATCCCTTTTTGTTTTAAGCTCAACTGTCCTGTGGTTTAGTTGAAGAGGTCACAACCTGCTGCACTTTAAATCTCTCCCAGACGGCGTAGTTCAGACCTGGGCATCTTACGGTTCTCCCAGTCCGGCCCGCGTGAGGTCAATCTAAAAAGAGATAAATAAGATGCACACCATAAATGCGATACAACGGCACTGCTTTTACTTTGAAGGTGATTTACGTATGCGCGCGCGCGCTCAGACTGACGGGTAAGCACATGTTGTTCTGCAGTTTCTGTCCTCAGCGAGCAGCGGGTGCTGCCGCGAGCCGCTCCGCCTCACAGAGCATTAATCGCGCATGCGCAAAGCCGCCGCTGAGATACCTGTCAGCTGTCCTTCATCTCCACCTCATTCAACCAGACTTCAGTGCACTTGTTCAAGCCAACACAGACTGGACTTTTCTCACTGAATAAGAAAAACTGAACTGAACAAGATCAAAAGCACTGATTGCTTTTGTATAAAGTTAATCAATTGCTGGTCTTTAACATACATCTTTATGGTAAGCAACAAACTGAACATGACAAAAGAAGGAGTGGCTTGTCCCTCACAGGGACCCTTACTACTGAACAGATTTATGTTGTTTCCTGATAAAAGTAGTAGTGTATAGCATGCCGCATATGAATACATGTGAATGCATACAAATGTCACAAATGAAATGACAAAAATGACACAAATGACTATATGTTTATTGAACTTTAATAAAATTGCAAATGTAAAACAAATCTTTTTTGTGGCATTTAGTCCAGTGCTTCTTTAATGTGTCTTGTCCATATATTGAAGCAATAATGATAACAAATAAAAAATTCTAAATAATAAATACCTTATATAGCCACATATTAAAATAAAAAAATGACACTTTTCAGTCCTCCTCATATATTAAAGCAATAATGATAACACATACAATATTCTAAATTTACGTTTCGGCATGGCTGCAGATGTCATGTGCTGTTGTAAACAATGCAGCTAGTGGAGGTGGCAAGGTGCTCAGTGTTGCCAGATTGGAAATGGCGAAGTATCGTACCAAAGGCTCAAAATGGTCGTATTTGGAGGATAATTATTGCGCATCTGGCAACACTGAGATCGGTCGACCAATGACAGTTCAATGACAGTCAGAGCGCGCAAGAAGGTGGAACGTAAGGGAGATACCATTTCCAAAACTTGTAAGGGCGTAATAACTTGTTTGTGAAAGACCCAGAGAAACACAAATATCCAACGAGGCAAAATCCCAGACGTTTTTGGAATCCCTGCCGGACGCATTTTTTAGGTCTCGAAAAGAGGACATGTCCGGGAAAAAGAGGACGTCTGGTCACCCTACACAATATACATGTTCAGAAACAGACCCGGGCTGGTGGGGATGGCTGTGCTAGAGGGGCTGGCGGTGGTGAATCCTCTCTGTAAAATAAATGACTAGTCAAAACTAACTTGTTGGAACAGTTCAACAGGTGTACATGTGCAGCTGAGCTCTGTACCTGGTGAGCAGGGTCCGGGTCGTCGTCAGTCTTCCACGGCAGCGTAGGTGCTGGTGGCTGGAGCGAAGCTGCATGTTGTCCACTGCTGCAGATGTGAATCCTCTGTAAAATAAATGACTACTGGTCACTAAGTTCACTGAAAGAATATTACGATTGCACACCAAAACCCGTAACAGAGATCCAGCAGGGACTATGATCAGGGCCTGAGCTAAATGTGCTAACAGCTAATGTAAACAACCTACGTGCGTTACGCCAGACTGGAGCAGAAAGGGAGCGAGACCAGCTAAATGTGCTCACTCTGCTCGCGTAAATATGCTATTGCAACACAAAGTGTAGTAGCTAAATACACTTACCCATCTTCAAATGGATCCCTTCTGTCTGCATATTCCTCTTCGTCGCAGGAGTCGAAGCCTTCAGAGTCTGACGCTCCTGTCGTCCTCGTCGCCAAAATCGCCGCCACAGCTTCCTCTGTAGTAAAGTGCGTCCTTCGCCATAATATCTCTCTCTTCTTTATGAGTGAAAACGCCAGCGTGTTTACAGAGCTCTGTTGAGTAGTTCCATGCTTGTTCTTTGTGATTTTCTTGAGTGTTCGTTGGTCAGTATTTTCACAAAATGTCGACAGACATACGAATAGACAAATCACCGTGAAGGATTTTGTGTGCCGAGAGCTTTCGGCACCGCGTCACCCGACACATTCCCAGTGGCGGGCCGTCAGGGCCTGCTAACCTTCTCTGCTGGCCTAAACAGAATCACAAAGTTATAGCTATTTTATAATTTCCTTTTTTTTTCCTTTTTAATAATAATAATAATAATAATAATAATAATAATAATAATAATTATTATTATTATTATTATTATTTTATAATTAAAAGTTATAGCTATTTTATAATTTAATTGATTTCACAAATACACTACATGTATTATAATTATTTTTCCCTATTAGCTTATTTTCTCATTGCACAGCTTCCAGCCTGCTGCGTGGCCGCTGGTTAAGGATTTGGTTAAGAACAGCGCCCAGCTGTTGAACAGCTGATAGAGTCTATGACTCAGACTGAAGGTAGAAAATCGACTGTCCGCCACTGCAATATCCCTGACCCTATCTCTCTGTGGGAATGGCCTTAGAGCTCACGGGAGGAAGGCAGTGGAAGCGGAAAACCTGATTCCTCTAGAACTGTTTTTCTTTTTTCTTTTCGTATTATCACGGAGATGTGAATATTTACAAAATGTAAACATTGTCAAGAGGCAGTTCCGCGTCGGCCATTTGGGAAAAGTTAAGCCCTCACCCTAACCCCTAATCCTATTTATTGTTTGAGTTGTGTTTAGAGGTTGTACATGGGGATTATATATTATTGTAGCCCTGATTTTTATGTTTAATTTGATACCTAACATTTTTTTTCTTTCTTATTTATTCCATGTTTTTTTTCTTGATTTGTAACTTGTGACCTGATATAAAAAAGGCTCCCCTAATTAGGGGAACCTATAGGCTCAACAGGTTTAACCGAGCAAAAAAATTATTAATTTCATTCCAATTTATTTCCTTTTTTTCCATCAGGCAAACTCCCAACAACTATTATAAGTTTTACCATAAAATATATCAACTACTGATCCTGCTGGAATCGGGGCCAGACACAGACACACACACGGCAACCAAAAGATAATTGATTCACAGTAATGTCATTATTTTCCGTTTTTTTTCCTCCACTTTTCGAATGAACTAGTTCAAGTCATTTGACGTGAGGACGGCGTCTCATAAAAAAGTTCTGCACTTCACCGAATGTTTAATTTGGCTAACAAGCGATAAAGTAGCTTCCATCTCATCAGTCGTCCTCTGAGAAATCATCTCACGCAGATGCCATCTGAATCCAAACACTGTTTCCCGGCCTTCTTTATTAAAAACCTCCTGCTGGCATCCTCCCAGATGGATGCCTCAACGCCAGAGAAAAAAGTTTCCCTTCTTTTGTGCAAATGAACTTGGACTTCATGAATATTTTCTGATCTGCCATTTTTACAGTTAAGATAAGAAGTCATACTTCTTGGTTAAAATTGGCAGAGATTGCCTTCATAGTGGGAACAAACCAATTGGTGGTAGGAGATGGGATGTGAGTCATGAGGTTGAGGATTCTGAAAAGAGGATGTCAGAGCTTCAACTATTGAGGGCGAGAGCTGTGTTTTTACAGTGAGGATGGTCTTGACTCTTCTTCTTCATCGTGACGTATCAAAGGTTTGACAAGCAGTAGCACCGCCATGGGAACAAACACAGTTAGTTATTTATATTTCTTGATTTCAGTGTATTTGTAATGTTTATGTGCTTTAATGTAAAACAAAACATTATCGTACTTTGAGAGAAGAAATATTGTGCACCTTTGCAAAGGTAGTTCTCAAGCCGTGGGTGTAGATACTCAGATGGTGTAGTCTAAAGAGCCTGCATGTGACATATGAAGAGGAGCCGAATCCTGAATGGCTTGATGCATCACATGGTTTGTGGTTTGTGGCCTTTTTAACGTTAGCGACTGAAGCTGAGCACTGACCTCTAGTCGCTCGGCTTTAGCTATGGACGACATATTGGCAGATCCAATCATTGACTTGTTCAATGCAACTACTCAGTGAATCCAACATGATGACAGCCTGACAATGATGGAACTGATCTTTTTTGGCCACTGTAGACACAACGGTGACACATATTGCTAACATTCTGGCCGGCCGACAAATGTAAGTCCAATATTCTCCTTTCAGTTTTTCCTAATTCATCTTTTTGGACGCCTCTTCTTCACCAGCAAGTCGCTAACTTTGTGTCTTAGGGGTTGATGAAGATGAACCATTTAGTAATTGGGCTGTATAACCAAAGCCATTTTGTATTTTGCCTCCAGGAGCCACTCAGTGTTATTATCCATCTTCTAACACTTTGAAGTCGTGGCGTACGCAGTGATAACCATGGACTTGTGCTAAAAATGCGGCATCACAGACGTCAGCAGAATAATCTGGTTAGTCATATGTTTAACTTGAAGAACAATCATTCCAACGCAGTGTCTCCCAAACAATGGGCCAGGCGAGCTCCTACATGACAACAGAACAATATTCTATTGAATCCAACTGGCAGAGCGAGAGTGATTTTATTCAGTTTGAGCCCTGGGCTTAAATATTCAACATCTGTTTCATTCAAGTATCTGAGTTGATGAAAACCTCAATATAATTTGAGCAACTCATGAATAATGGTAAGAAAAAAACAACCTAATATGTGTTTACTGAAAGAACACAGACCAGCGCTGTGGTGAGGGAGGATGGGGTACAAGCTGAGTGTAAAATGTAATCAAGCTGCAGTCAGGCTGCGTGAAATAAGCAGACTTAAAGGACAAATAGGAAATAAAAGTTCCCATATGGGGAGAAAAAACATGTTAGTGTGGAGTTTCAAATAACAATATCTTTCAATCAAGCATTCAGGTTGGTCAGCACAGTGCATGTGTGACTCGAGACCTTTGTAACCCGCCATCTCCTTTACGTGTCTTGTCTTTCTTCAGTGAACCATCTAATGAAGCAGAAATACCTAAAAGACAGCCAGAAAAACTCCTCAATTAGTCCGGAACAACATCTGATGTTTTCTGACAGGAGAATTCTAATTTTGTCTGAAGCCACCAGCTCCGGGTGCCATCATGTCCCTGATGCCCTGCGGGCGTTTAAAGTGGGCAGTCAGGAGACGGGAATCTGTGGCCTAGATAACCTGAGTGGTAAGAGTTATGAATAATAGTGTCTCCTCTTATTCACAGAATAGTAACGGTGTCCTTGGTCCAAAACTGGCCGGGATCCTTTGTCTCATATACTGTAGTTCCTGTTACGCCCTATGTCCTTGTTTCTCTCCTCTGTTAACAATGAAGGGAACTCCATTCTCTCCACCACAGTCTGTTCTCAGCTGCTGGGGAGTAATACAGCTGTGCGATGTCTGATTAATCAGTATTGGTTGGGGCTAAAGGTCTGACAAAAATAAAACAATAATAATAATCTGCGGTTGTAGAGTTGTTTTTAAAAAACTGTCCATTGTCCAACAGTGCTAGAGGTGTGCAATGCTCATTCAGTGGAGCAGAACAGCATATTATTACACTTAATTCATTAATTGTCATGCACACATAAGCGTCGGGTCTGAACATGCAAATCCCTTGCTGGAGCATTAAATATAAATTAATAAAACATCATGTGTCGAAAGTGCAAAACAAATTTCATCTAATTTTTTCAAGAAATATTGATGTTTTGAATCTCAATAATTTAATACATATACAGAAATCTATAGCTTATCTAAAATAGATCTTGAAACATGGTTTATTTTGCACACGTCAAACATCATTTGACGTAAAGCAGCAACATGACATATGATGTATTATTGATTCGTGATTATGATCTTATAGATAACAATTCATTCATATTCATTAGATGATTGTACTTATAATTCAGTTTAAGTTGAATGTTTTATGAGAGCTGATGCATCAGTGAGCATTATACGTTCTTGTAAGCAAGGTCGAACACACTGGGACTGTGCCATAATTGCTTATCAGTACGTATGAGCTTGAGCCAAGTGATATTGTTCATATTAACACTGTATGAAGAGGCTTTCGGTGGTGACAGTGTTCTGCAGTCACCAAGCTGTGAGCAACCATATACAGTGAACAACAATCAATCATAGACAATAAGAAGTGGACGTAGTCGTCGTGATGTCCCCATTGGTTTGTGTACTGCAGTTTTGAAGCCTCAGGTTTGGGATTTTGGCGCCGATATACAACTCGGGGAGCAACCTCTCAATCATAATGTAGCCCTGCCCTAAAGCATCCCCTGCTTTATGGTCTGTTTGACTCTAAATGACCATAATTTTTCTAAATGAACATCATGCTGTATTGAAGAAGACTTGAAACTAGAGATTGAAACAAAAACTAATGTGTACAATGTTTACTGAGGGAATAAATCAAGAGAGAAGTATAGAGTCATTGGCTTCAAGAGAGAAGTAGAGAGAAGTATAGAGAACCTAATTGGCTTCACCTTTCAGAACAGGAGGGTGCCTGATTAAATAAAGCTAAACTAACTAGATTACTGTTAGTGAATTACCATGAGACAATGTTCAAATGATGATGGTGTCCTATTTAGAAGAGGTGTACACCTCTTTGAATTCCTCTACAAATGGAGTCAGTGTCAATAGCTGTAAACATACAGCATTGGAACATGGGTGGAGAGGCTTTTTTCTGGTGAACACACACACTTGTCAGCACAAAGTGGTTTGAACCCCCCAAAAAACACGACACTCAGGCCAGGCAGCTGAAATAGAAAGTGCAAGTGCACTCCCAGTTAAAATTGAGCAAAAGTCAAAACCAGGCAGGCAGGCAGGCAGGCAGGCAGGCAGAGGAGATGAGGCTGTCAACCCGAGCGGGGCCAGGATGTCTAAACAAGCAGTGGAATGATGTCAGGATACTCTTCGTCGTGTGGGTCCTCTGGTTTCCCTGTTAGTTTGGTGTACAGGACAGAGCAGCTGCTGACAATAAATAATGGAAGAGAAGGGAAACCACTGGAATTTCAATCTGCATCATTTGGCACATTCAACTGAAAAAAAGTAAAACTCAGTGGATACACTCTCATCTGCTTAGAGGATACTGTTTTAAAGCATCTGAATTTGGAGTCCCCTTGTAATAAAACATCTCTCAGCCTAAAAAAAAACAGATGAATTGCCAGTATTTTGGGATAAAACATTTCAATTTCAGAGACATGGGCACCCAGGGGAACAATTTTAAACACACTCTAACCCAACCACCTCATGAATAATGCAACATGCTAACTGCTACAGCTGTAACACTGTAACCTCATCCATTTTGTATCACATGCATTGCTCCATCCCTCTCTCCCTCTATTTGTTCCTTGCCACCTCTTTTTTTACTCTGGTTCCTCTCTCCTCCCTCCATTTCTAACTCTTTCTCTTCGTCTGGTCTCTCATTCTCACCAAAAGCCTTCCCCCCATGCACTTTCCCTGCCCTCATCTTCATCCCCTTCAATCTATTCCTCTTTCCCCACCTTCTCCTTCCCTTTATCTGTCAAATGAAGCTCTAGCGTAACTTCAGTCAGGAGGATATCTTGCTGCTGCTCAGGGCAGATGCCCCTCCATGACAAATTACTTTATCATCACATATCATCTGTTAATAATAAACAATGATCTTTTCTTCATCTGACTGGTCTCTCCTAAATGAAATAGACGTTCTATTTCCAATTGTACACCCCAGCCCGTCCCCTCACTACACTTTGCTCATGCTACTCCCTCACTACATGGGGCACCCAGCTCCCACGCAACAATATCATGACTGTTTGTTATGCTTCATTCAGAGAACCTTTATGGACATATATACAGTATGTATCCCCAGTGCTCCCAAAACACCCACAATCTAGCCCCCCAAATTACTGTTTTTTAATGTTGTCTGGTGGCTTTGAGAAGTGCATAACAGCGGTTTCTTTTTCACATCTAGAATGATTTCACATCATTTACCACAAACCAGAGGTGGTAATTGTTGGAAGAGTGGAAGATGGTTTTGATGAGTTTTGAATGTGGAGTTTGAATAAAGGGTGTTTGACAATACGAAGTGCGGTAAGATTAGTATTACATTGTATTCTTTGGTCTCTGGACTCTGGTAGCTGGTTATCTATGGCTCAGCCAAAGCTACCAATCGGAAGATTGGCGGTCTGGTCCCCTGGTCCTCCAGTCCATGTCAAAGTGTCCTTGGGTAAGACACTGAATCCCAAATTTATCCCGCGTGCTGTACTATTGGTCTAATGGTTGGCCGCTACATCAACGTGCAGCAACTAAATTGTTCTCCATAAATAAAATGATGATGCTGATTAGAGTGTTTCAGTGTGTACTCTCCAAATGCTGGGTCTTGCCTATAGTCTCTGTAGGACCCAGAAGCATCCTTTGAGAAACACGCCCTGAAATCATTGCAGCTAAATTAATTTCTGGCCCAAGTAATTTAATTATTTATACCTGCACTTTTCCTACCATGACACGTCTAAATGTCTTCCATGAGAAAGGCCGATGGTGGAACAGGTTTCCCTTTGACATCAGGGCAGCAACAACTCCACACAAACGTCCCAAACTGAAAACTCACTAATCCAGGCTTGTATGCACCTTGGCCCAAGAAAAAAAAAAAAAAAAACACCCTCTTTCTTTACTTTTTATTGTCTCTAAATCTACCACTCTAAGAAGTTGATGCTCTTGCACTTTTTTGGATGTGTACCCGAATGGTTGAATGCACTAATGGTAAGTCACTTTGGATAAAAGCATGAGCTAAATTGACATACAATGTAATGTTGAAAACGCTTTAGGTGCTGCTTGTGCCAGAAACAAGGGGATGATGCCAGTGTGTTTTTGAAGAGGACAGAGAGTAGCTTGATAAATGGACTGCACTTATGTGAGAACCTTTTTGTTATTTTTACCAAAGCACATAATGTGTCTGTTATTCACCCATCCGCACAAAATATCACACATAGAGCTGCAATTAAAGCACTTGCCTTCCCATCAGAAGCAACTCTAGGTTTATTGTCTTGCTAAATAACACTTAGATATGTAATATAAAAAGGACTGCGTAGACAGTGCACTTTAATGTAGACATAAAGCTAGCTAACATGCTAACAGTGGATCCGACCCATGGAGTTTATATTGGACGTATCCGGACCCCAATATCCATGTCTCAACCCATTGATTAGGTCCAATGCAGGAAGTAGTGTTACCTTTATGCAGCTATGCTTAACCTTTTTAGCCCCGCACCTCGCGGCGGCCATTATCGGACAAGGAAATAACAAAATAAGTCAAGTGATATTTCCTAAAGTATCTCTGGAACCACAAAGTTGATTAACTTCATTTAAATTACTGAAATACAATAAAGCCTTGTGGTAAGAGTTATAGATAAAAAGAAAAAAATAAACTTACCGTTAAGTTTATGTAATTACATAAACCCCGTAACCTCGCCGTCATTTCCGGGCGGCGGCCGTAACCTTTCACTAGATCGTTAATAAGTACACTTTACAAAGTCGGATTTCAATAAACACCTCTTCGTAACCCTACAAGCTTGTATGAATCTAACAAAGTATGATAGATCCTTGTGTGTAGTATATTAGTAGGGGAGAGCGGGGTAATGTGAGACATTTGCTCCCCTCCAGGCGAGCTAAAATGATATATCAGTAAAATGTACACATTTCCCATTAATTCAGGTTGTTTCCTAACAATGTAAATGATCAGAATGTCTTCAGGACAAAGGGCAGTGAAAATATGATTGTTTTTAAAAAAGTGGTCTTGTGTCTCACTTTACCCCATCTTAGGGGTAAAGTGAGACAGACCAGAGAAATCAACGGGGTAAAGTGAACCAGCTGGGGGTAAACTGATCCACTTACTTTTTCCACTTTAAAACTACCATAACAACACATGTTGTAACAGTTAGAATCCTGACAGCTAGATTGACAACCACACATTCCAAAACTAATATCGGACTAGTAACAGAATCATGGGGATTGGTCAAGTAAGCACATTTTTTAAAACACTTGAAAGTAACTCCGAACAAAATCATATAATATAATTCATATTATAATTCATATATATATGTTTTTATTAACATACAAATGACATATATAACCGGTTAGATTAGAACACAGTCATGGAATCATAATCAGAACCAGCTAGAACAGCCTGGGACTCAGAACACAAGACTAGACCCACCTAGATTAGAACATCAGCCTCATACTCTATAACAAGGCCTACTCTACATTCCAGCCCTGAAGGTTACAGGGAAAGGTGAAGAGTTGCTCTCTCCGTGTGGTTCCTCCAGGCCTTTTAGGTTGAGCCAGCTTCTTCACCACATCACCTTTAGGAACATGTGCCACATCATTTTCCTTTATAGCAAACGTGGGTGTTGCCTCCGGAGTACGGACAGAGAGATGGCGACGTGCTAGGAAGCTGCCAAACCACTCTTCTCCTAATGAGTAGAGAATTCATTATTATAAGATTGAGCTTTGTGGCAAGATCAATTAACCTACAGAATCATGTGATCTCTTGCACACCCTAGCCTACCTGCACATTGTTTCTCTGTCCAATTGGCAGGGACAGGGATATTGTTTTTCTCTGCATATTCAAATGCCAGTTCACGGCACTTAACTGGAGCAAGGCCATGAAAGTGGTCAGCTAGTTGTTTCAGATGTTTGGCAAGCTCCTCCTCCATCTCATCTGTGAGTATTCTCTTTGCCTCAGCTACTGCACCCCAGGCTACTGATTTTACTTCCCCTTTCTCTTTTTTCTTTATGAATCTTTGGAGGGTGGTCTTGTCAATATTTCTATCCCTTCCAGCTTTTCTTAAGGACTTCTTTCCTTGCATGACCTCAGCGGCTGCACTCTCCATCTCTGCGAGGGGTGTTTGGCCCCAGGTTGTCTTCCTGGTGTAGTTTCTTGGCATGATGGCTTTTCTACAATGTTTATGACATTAAAAATTAAACATATGTAATGTAATATTACACTAAAATATGTTTAAGACTAAACTTAACTTGTGCTTCATGGTGGGGTAAAGTGAGACAGTGTCTCACTTTACCCCACAGCATTTGTCTCACTTTACCCCACAGCCACTATTTTAGAAAAAACAACATCTCTTAGCAATTCAGGCTAATCTTCAGCTAGCATCAATCACATGGTTTTATATGTTGGAAGTTCATCAACATGCATGATATAAGTTTTTCTACCTGAATCAATTTGCTTTGACACAACAGTTTATTTAGTTCACAGCAAGAAAATTTACTTTTACATGCAAAAAACACATTTTTGTGAAAAAACATACTTACCACAGCACCAGCACCAACTTCTCCTTCATGGCAAGGGGGGAATGGGAGGGGCTTGAAAACATAATGGTCATATGACCACAAATGGGTTCCTTTGCCTAGATACAGGGGGTGTCTCACATTACCCGGTGTCTCACATTACCCCGCTCTCCCCTACCTGTAGACCGGACTGTTCCCCCCCCCCCTACTCTCCTTCGACTTTTTCCACTCTGCAGGCTTCCGTGATCGGGGGGGGTTTCTTAGAACGTGTCACATGTCTTAAGCAGAAATGTATGCAAAGGATAATACCCAGCATGCCCCAAGCCGAGCATTTTTTGACTAAAACTCCTTGGTAACTCTCCAAGGCTTTGTTTTATTGTGATTTTTCTTGCAGATTTTGATTATTTAGGTCATTATCTTTACAAAGAGGGGTAGGTTGTAGGTTGTTGTTTAGGCCTTGAACCATGGAGTTGGAAAAACTCGGGGCCGGATCGAAAAGGCATTTGGGGGAAATCTTGCTCATATCATGGATGTTCATAGTTATGATCAAAACATGTTATACATTTTTTTTTCAATTTGATTCAGCAACGGCAAGACGGCGGTGGTGACGCGCGGAGCTTCTCAACGCTCATTCTCAATGCTGATTTTTTTTTAGGTTGGGATATTTCAACTCGCGCGAATTCGCTCTGTTCGCCTCGCGTCAAACGCGCTATTCGCGCCGCTTTTTCGCGCCACTTTTTCGCGCCACTTTTTCGCAACCTATCGTGCATTGACTTTGCATGTAATCTGGTCGCGTGAATAATTCAAGCCGCGTTTGGTGTGAACACAGGCTGCTAGAAGGACTTCTCCCGCCCTATGCCATTGTGCATAATCTGGGGTTTTGTGGAACAAGTTCAACATGAACTCTCTTCTCTGGGGACGGTGTTGATCCGGCATGCAACGTTATGATTTAACAATGTGTGTCACACAAAATAGCAACTGGCAGAACACGTAAGAGCCAACTTCAGGTGACCATAAAAGAAGGTGAAACGGGCCAGCAAATGTGGGATCAAGCGAAGGTTGTTGTGATTTTGGGAAGGTTAACGTGAGGCCAGCAGGCAGGTTGTGAGTGACACGCCTCCTTCACTTGTCCTGCAATTTTCAGCCTGCGTGAAGACGCTGTAAGCCGCGAAACGTTTCTTCCTTTATCCAAACGCCTCTGTGTCCCTTCACAGTGCACTTAATATCAATCTTTTTCTCTCTACTTGTTCTTTGTCTCCTCTCCGTATCTTCGTCCTTCCCGCGTTGTGATCATATTTGACCACAACTTCTCCCCTTTGTCCTCCTCTTGACCTTTCATGTCACTCTCGTTCACATCAATCCCTTGTCCCCCCCCCCCCCGACCTGCTGCAGTGATAGCCGGGGTGCAGAGAAGAGACGAATAGGACGAGCGGATCAGTTTCCAAAGTTTCCCTCTCTCCGAAGAGCCGGACGATAAGAGGAGCATTACAGCGGAGGATGATGGGTAATTACGCCGGTCTGGAGATACGCCTCGCTAATCTGGCCTCCCCCTCCCTCTTCATTGCTCATTCTTTCTGTCTTTCTCCGACGTAAGTCTCATAGCTTCTCATTATCTGCAGCGTCCTCTCTCTTTATTGCCCGTGTCTCACTGGAGGACGTGTGATGTGTGCAGTGGTTGAAAAAGACCTGACTGTGTGCATTTTATTCATTTTTGCTGGACTCCAGGCACTGTCAATTTGTATTTGGTCTTGTGTGTGTGGTGATTAATGATTAATTATTAATGAATGATTAATTAAGTGATTAATGATTATGAGGATACATAAACGATCATAAGAATATATACAATATGTGTGAATCAAGGCAATAGAGGCTTCTTAATTTGCTCAGCTGGTTTTAATGGATCACCGTGTGTCGCCATTAAAACATCACTTACGTATAACCCCCAGTATATGTGCAAGCACATTAAACTACCGTATATGACAATATGTATATCATAATAGAGAGAAAGAGCAGTTATTTGTGCTGCTTTGGTGTCCTTTCAGTAGTTTTCTTTTGACCCCAATGTCACTACCTGGTTCAATTATGTTTCAATCAAGGTTAAATTGTAATCATACATTTAAAACAAAGTAGTACAATAGGAATTAAACATCTAAAATATAATGATAATCGGCAGGTTATTGACCGAACGGAGCACCTCCCCACTGGTCGCCCTGCTGGTCCTGCCCCCTCTCTCCTACCACAATGCAGCCTTTAGCGAAATTCTGCACATATACTTTCAGTGCCTCCTCCATCCGTCAGTTATTTTGCTATTCCACCACTCTGCTGATGGATGAAAGGAGGTGTGGTCCCACTGGGAGAGCTCTTAACTCCACGTCTATCTGTCTCTCTCTCTCGCCTGTATCATAATGACAGGGGACGGCTGGGCAGTGAAATGACATGTTTCTGTGTGAACCAATGCTCACTCGAGTGAGATTTGACACATGACACTGCTCGGGGCTCAGGCGTGTGTGTGTGTGTGTGTGTGTGTGTGTGTGTGTGTGTGTGTGTGTGTGTGTGTGTGTGTGTGTGTGTGTGTGTCAGAGGGAGAAAGGTTTCTAATGTATTTGTATCTTTTCGAGGACTTTAGACCTTCATGGAAAAATGAAGACCTAACTTTTTCAGGACACATTTTTGGAAAGCATGAAGTGGCTGGTCCTTATTCTGCAAAGGACATGTTTGGAAAACTTCTTCAAACGGAAGTTAAAGTTTTGGTCATCAATTTGTCGCGATGGCTCTGCAAAGTGTTGTTTTTTCTTTCTGGCCAACAAAAACTTTGGCATTGTAAACCACGGGTCACGTTGAATGACAACATTTCTGAACCAAGACTACGTTTCGTATCCGCCTCATATCAAGAGTGCAGAAACCCATAGTGATGAAAGGTAAAGATGATAACACCATTAATTAGGTTTAGGCAATATAACTGCTTGGTTAAGGTCAGAAAATACATTGTGATTTGGATTAAAAGAAGAATCAATGTAACAAAATAATGTCAGAAAACAGCATGAGACGAAAACGTGATGGAGCAATGTAAAACACAAATAAATAACCACAGCTAGAGGACGTTCTTATATAACAAGCGTGAACTCCAACTTTTACTCGTGCTTTCACAGCGGACACCAACAGAGCTCTCCTGGGTGAAAATCCTATGTTTGTTTGACCCATCCACCACCACTCCCACTGCACCTCGGGGGACTTTCTCGCTCTTAACACTCGTTATTATGCCACATAGCTTTCAATAAAGGCTCCACTTTGTCTCTTTACTTTTGACCTAATGTGAAAGCCATTTAAAAAAATCTATAAATTTTTAAGAAGGGAATAAATAAAAAAGTTCAAAGTCAACATATCCATGGTTTGCTGAAAACGAACAGCAATCTCATAAGGAATAGATTGTGAGTGAATAGACTGTGAACAGGGTTAATGTGGGCTCTACATGTTGAGAGATCAAGCTCGGCACAGCGGGAAGTGACGGGCAGTGATACTAACTTACCCCCAAAGGGAAAGGCAGACTCATAGTTTACAGGTGGATGCTGGGGGGAATGATGGGCTTTTGCTAATGCTAAAAGAACAACAGCCTCAGCAGCAGGCATTCAGCAGAAGTAACCCGTCACGGTTTAAAGGGTGGTCTCATCCAGCATTCTGTATATACCCATTTAAAAGAAATGAGTCGTAGTTTGCACATATCCCACAAAATAATTGTGTATGTTATCCAAGTAATCATGAACAAGGAAGTATAAAGGCCGCAAAAGCACACACAGGTCCAACTACCACTGTTGCATTCCCCATGTGAAATGAGAAGTCAATGTTGATTTGTCACTAACTTGCATAATGTAGTTCGTCCGTGGTTAATTTACCCCAAACAACGATCTTTTCCTAAACCAACAACGTTTTTTTGTTGCCTAAACCTAACTAAATTGTTTCCTGTGAAGATGGATTTATTTAGTTAGAGGGTTGGGTTTGGGATTATGCGCAGGCTGGGGTTAGTGACCACAGTTCGGCCAGTCCTTGCTTTAAATGACGGCTGAGGAAAGTGAGGACGTCTCGTCTGGTTTTCAATTTTCCACAAAACATGTTTGGAAATGTGTCTTTTGTCAGAAGCTTTTTTGAGAGTTCAACTTAAACAGAGGTTTAGGTTAAAGTCACAATTATGTTAATGGTATGAGGAACATATCAATATCAATGAGTCATCACAATTAATACACAATGGTGTGTGCGTGTGCGTGGTAACTGCACACATATGTGCATGTACACTATTCGTGTGTTTGTGTGTGTATCCCAGCAAATGTGTGAGTATTTTTACTTTCATGTGTGTCATTGTGTGTGTAAGTATGTGTGTCATCTATGAATTAGTGTGCATGTGAGAGAGAGACAGAGAGAGATGGAGCGAGACACAGAGAGAGAGAGAGACAGACCGCGACAGACAAAGACAGAGAGAGAGAGAGAGAGAGAAACAGATAGGCAGAGAGAGAGAGGGAGAGGGAGAAAGAGAGAGAAACAGAGGCGCTGCAGCACTTAAAATGCTGACTGTATTAAATTGCGCGTTCTCTCCCCAGACGCCAAACCCAGATTCTCGGTCACTTTGCCACAGCAGCTGGAACACACAACAAAAATAAATAAAAAAGCGTTGGAGTTGCCATCTCAGCTCCCTGTGTTTCATTATTCAACTGTGGAACCTCTCGCTTTGTATTCACGCGGCTCCACACAATCACACCTCAGAGCTGCCTCAGCCCCACCAGCCGACCGCAGACCTGCTGCTGCTGCTCTCGCTGCTCTGCTCTGAAGAGAAGCTTTTCTACACGTCTGCACTGGGTGGACCAAATATAAGTCGCCTTTGCTGTCAGGGAAGCTTATAATGGAAACACATACAGTACATGTAACCTCCAAATATGGGAGGTGTATGGTTGGTTTTAAATGTCCCGTTAGTCTGACCCATGTGGGATCCTGGGGACTGATTCTAAGATACATATTTAAAAGGAAACAACATTTAACAAAAGGCTATGAAACATAAATATAACCTGCAGCAAAACTAATATTTGGAAAGTTACCTAAAAAAAAAGGTAAAATGTACAAGTACCAGAGGCTAGTATTCAAATCAATCAAAGATTAGATTAGATGAAGATTGCTAAGGAAATTAGTTTTAGAGAGGAAGAAAAGACAATAAGCAGTTTTGTCAAAGTGCCAAACTAAGACTTGTCATACACATCTGTAACAGGTTTGACTTCGGAAAATAATTATATACAAACATATGGTGAGAAGGCAAAAAGCGTATAACTTTTAAATTTTTTAACCAAACGACACAGTTTTTTGACTAAAACTCCATGGTAACTCCCCAATTCATGTTATTGTGATTTTTCTGATTCCGATTCTTTAGGTCATTATCTTTACAAAGAGGGGTCTTACAACTCTGCAGGTGGTTGTTTAGGCCTTGAACCATGGAGTTGGAACAACTCGGGACGGCTCGAGAAGGCATTTTTGGGGAATCTTGATAAAATTATGCACAGATCATGCTGGATGTTCATAGTTATGATCAAAATATGGTATAAAAGTGAGTAATTTGAAAATATACATCTTTTTCACATCTGAAAAAAATTATATAAAATAACACAACTATTAGAACTCATAGGCGGTTCATAAGAATGAGTAGAGCGAACCGCAGAACGCCTGATCCCCCACGTATGGGGTCGCTGGGGGGCAAGTTGTGGCACCTCTCTCCCAAACAGAGGCTGCTGCCTCAAACAGTAGAATCTGTCTAAAAAACTAGTGGCACATGAGTGGCAAATGGCAACTGCTCCGGCAGCTCGCGGCATCTGAGAGGTGAGAACCGGAAGTGCTGCTTCTAAACTAGTGGCAACTAATGCCTCTACGAGGTGCCAGTGACACGATTTGAGCTTGCCCTCTCTTGGAAAACAGCACGTTAGCGTTTGAGTTCCACCGCGGCTCATCTCCATGAGGAAATCTGGCGTGAAACAAACCTTCGTCTCATCTCAGCCCAAAAGATTAATGTTAGATTTAAGAGCATTGCAAAAAAAGATATGGCTTTAATGTAGAACATTCAAAGTGTATTTAAAAAAGGCTTTTAAAAGAGAGGAACTAGATGAATCGCCATGCCTGTGTGTCAGTTATGTTTCTTCAAACTAAATCATATAATTGTGGCCACGCATTCTTATTTATTTGGATAGTTAATCTTATGTAATATCTATGTTTTCTACAGAGAGGCAGCTGGATTCTTTTTTTTTTCCAGATACAACAGAGGAGGTGGTTTCATGATGAAACGTCTTCTCCCACTTCTTCTTCCCGTCTATGACGAACAAAGGGCCGGTGCCTCAAAGAGAGGAGTGTTTCATTTACAAGCAGAAGGCAAGGAGTAGCTGCTGTTTGGAGTCAAGTCGTCGAAAATGTCACTCCACCACCGGGGAGTACACGGAGCTTAGTACAGTTTGTCTTAAATTACTGGATCTTATTCACATTTTGAACACGAGGAAATAAACATCCTCCATCCTCCGCCAGAAACGAAACGTATGCAAACAACACAGAGATTAACATGCGAAGTGAGATAGGGGCCATTTTTACTGTGATAATGGGCACAGTCCTGTCCATAATCACAGTCACAGAAAGTATGAGGAACAGCTGGAAATCATCAGCAGCACAACCAAAGCACAGAGTGTCCTCGGGGCTTTCATACAAAGCTGATGCTGTGTGCAGTCGGCGAGGAATAACAAGTGGAATAAGGCCGGGGAGAGGGTTGACTCCTACAAGTTGTGTTGCAGCAGGCAGACAGTGTGTTGGGGGATAATGACATGTTACCGTCACGTGGATGGGACTATTTTTTGTTTTGATGCCGTCAGGAGCCATGAAAAACGTGTTGTTCAAATATTGTTAATCCTAGTAACAGTTAAATAGTTTTAATGTATAAAAAGGTATAATATGCAGCATTTTCCAAAGAAAACTCATTGACGGTCATATACTTAGAGTTAAACGGTAATCAGGTGGCAACCTCTGGTTCTGAACAGTGAAGCCGATGTGGAAGTGTCTTAAACCTGCATTCTCTCTCCTGGCCATTAGGGGGAGACTCCTCTTCTTGCAAAAAGAAGTCAGAATAAATGAAAGTTTATGAGAAAACTACTCTACTTCTCTCTTGATTTATTTCCTCAAACATTCTAAACATGAGTTCATGTCTCAATCTCTAGTTTCAAGTCTTTTTCAATACAGCATGATGTTCATTTAGTAAATGGTGGTCCATTTAGAGTCAAACAGACCATAAAGCAGTATGCTTTGGGGCGGGCTTACTGTGATTGACAGGTCACTCCTCTGGAGTATATATATGGTCACCTCCATACACTGTTTTGCAAAAAACAAAAGATGTTGTTGGCCAAAATCCAAGATGGCGACGGCCAAGATGCTGAACTCGAGGCTCCAAAACCACAGTTGACAAACCAAATGGGTGACGACGACTACGTCCAATTATTCTATATGGTTTATGGTTCTGATAACACTGAGAGAACCAAGCTGGAGACCGGAGTGATTCTTGTGGTGGAGCTGCTGGCTCTGCTGTATAAGGCAGAGCAGGCTGGAGGACAGCTGGGTTTACTTTGGGTGCTCCTGGAGTGGAAGGGAATAAGGCAGCAGACAGGACAGCATAAAGGGCAGCGAGGAGGGACATTGATCTGAGTTCATGCATCGGGTATCTGAAATGTCAACCTATCATCAAGGAAAACACAACAGCTGTTTGTCATCGCTATCTCTGCAACGGCATCTGGTAAGGTGTTATTGGACCCTGTGTGTTTTCATGTGCAAACACACACGCGCTTCTTTTTCCTTAGTTGTCTGTCTGTTCCATCTTCTGCCCGCCTCCCTGTGGCTGTGGGCGTGGCCTCTCTCCCTCCTGCTCCTGCTGCTGGCTGATTTGAGCACACCTGCAACTCATCACTCTCATCAGGCTCTGTGGCTCTGCCCCGGCTCTCCAGCCGCTCGTCACCACATCGCTCACTTTGCTCCAGAGATTGTGTGCGCTCTTGGCTAAATGCTGATTCAGTCCGTGTTGTTACGTCAGTGATGTTTCCTCATGTTGTTGCTCTTCAGTAATTGTTTGTTTCTCTGTGTTCCAGAAACCGGTTCTCTGCCTGCCTGCTCTCATCAGCTGCACCTGTCAGCCACGCCATCTTCCCCAGCCCATCCTGCCAGCCATGCCATCCACCATTCTCTGCCATCTCCCCTCCAGCTTCGCTCTCCTCATTCCCCCTCCATTCTTCATCTTAGTTTAAAAGAAATTCCCTCAATCATTGTACTGTGCATTCTGCTTTTGGGTCCAACTAACCCTGCTGAAACTCAATTTGTGTTTACACGTCGCCTCGTCTATGGGTTTTTTTCCGCTTCAAATCCAAATCGTTGCCTTGGCTAATTTTTTGTTTTCTTTGAGTCTAACTCTGCCATGTCTCCTCATCATAAAAACACATGAACTATCTAGGAAACAAACATCTTTTCCCACCAGTAAAGAAATTGATTGGCTCTGTCACTCCATTTATAAACACACATAATATTAAGTTGATCACATTGCCATTTAGCTTTTTACTAATGCAACACAAGCAGGGGTAAGCGATGTGGCTAGTTTTTCATTTGCCAGAACGTGTCACAATTGCCCGTTCAGCCGATTTGCATGAAATCAAACAGATTTTTGCCAAAAATAGACCCAACTCTGTGACATGGTAGAATAGCGTATTGTCAGTTGGCTTATGTTTGGGAAAGTATTCTATGAATTCTAGTTCCAATGAAGTGTGACAAATGAGAGAATGTGCGCAACGGTGCCGTGTAGTTTGTTTTGTTTGGAGGGAAGTTGAGTGTGTTCGCGGTGTCACTGCAGCTTACCGAGCCGTGAAGGGACGCGGTATAAAGGTGCATTTGGGTGGCTCTCGGCCGTGTCGTCACAGCCGAATACCAGCTAATCCCAAAAGGGGCAAAGCGGTGGAGCCGAGGCTGAGCAGAGAGCAGAGGCCCAGCAGAGAGCAGAGCGGACAGATAGTGGTGAGCCACCTGGTGCAGCACCCACCCCGGATTTTAAATAGGGGAGTTATATAAATAATTCACCCCAAGATGAATGACTGACATAGTCCTGACATCCTGTTGTTTTAACAACCACAATCGCCATTGGAGGTTTGTGTGAGGTTGCAGCATTCATGAAAGTGTCCACTAATTACACGTAGTGGCACAGATCATTATTGTACCCTTTAATCATGATTTATTTATAATAACACAGACAAAAGAACTGACCAACAGTGGTTGTAATAGCTGCTGGTCGCAGCTTTGGAAAAAAAGTCATTCTGATTTTTAATTACTATTTTTGTCATAATGCATGTGGATAATGCAGACAGATTATCTGTGACTGAGGACAATGAGTCCATCAAGCCCTCAGAGTAATGAAAATGCACCTGAGGGGACCTCCTGTCTCATGAGTCTGTCGTCTCCAGTCCCCAACAAATGTGTTTAATTTAAGGTGGAGAAGATGACTTTGACATTATTTAATGACACATTTTTACATTGTCATAAATTGTTTTTATGCAGAGATTGGTTGAGTATTTTTTTTACACACACAATTGATTAAATGTATGCAAACAAACAAAGTAAGATTGAAGAGAGATGTAGTATCACAGGTTAGTCCAGTTATCCTGGAATTTTGAGTAAATGTGTTACTTGAATATTCATAATGTTCTAACTATGTTAAAACGTATTACTGCGATTTTTATTAGCACAGAATATTTGTGGAATAGTTTTACTCTTACATGGTATCCTACAACAACAAAAAACACTTGCTGAAAATGTTTTAATAAGTTTCTAATAATGTTATCAAACATTTTAAGAAGGTTATTGCAGATTTTTTTTTAGAATGTGTTCAGAGCCGGTTTTCCGAAGAACATTCCGGGAACAAAACCAAATTGTGCCGCTGAAAATGTTTTAAGAATGGTCGGGCGTAATGTTCTAACAATGTTTAAAAAATATATTTTGAGAGGGATATCCCCAACCTTTTTAATAATATTTTTAGAGAACATAGTCACAGCTTTGAAAAGAACATTCTGGGAGACAAAAAAAAAAGATTCCTGCTGAAAACATTACTCAAACAGTGAAAGTTAACCATTCTCTAAATGTTTTTAGGACAAACAATTTATATCTGGGTTACGATTGACAAGGTCATTCAATTCGAAGGCCCAGGTGGAGGAAGAAATTCAGCCTACAACCTTCTCTCATTCCGAGTGGACTCGTTGATTTATTTGTCAGGTCACGAGCAAAGTACAAGTACAAAACGCTGAGTCTGCAAAGGCAGGGATGATTCGACCAGCTCTGACTGGGCGGAAGCACTAATTTTCATCACCTTTTTATCTCATTGTTCGGACGTCTGGGCATCATTTATTTATTATTTAAAATCTTATTGGTTCTAACTATCAGAAGGGGAAGGCGGTCTCCACCCAAATGATGTCCGACACATTGCATACAATGCTTTCTGTGTCTCTCTTATCTACGTGTTTAATATCAAAACATTTGTGAATGTTGAAAAGTGCAGAGTGTGCCTTCGACTGCTGGGATGTATCAACCTTGATCTCATAGTCACGGCCGAGTCTACACTATCTCCTGCTGACTCCCTTCATCTGGCCTTGGACACCCACAGCTGTGCTCGATTCACACACAGACCTCATAACACTTTATTATCATCACACAAAATTATTCAAGCGCGCTGATTATTAATAATGATTATCACTCTGTTTATCAAGTAGTAGCAGTCATCTCAGAGGGAACATTGAGCTCCCTCAGTCTAAATGTATTCCACAAGAAAGAAGAGAGCCAACAGAGTGTCCTTAAACGCAAAGGAGCTTCCTAAAGATAGTCTGGGACATCGCTCCCACCTGTGGCAGACTTTGCAACTCAACTCCCATCCTCCTCATGTGGGAGGTAAACACCATCTTCCAATATGGAGGAAGCCTGCGAATACCAGGCTCAAATATCGAAGCATGAGTCAGACGGCGCCAGATGGAGCGACCAGATATGAGAGTATTGAGGCTTATAACTTGTAGCACAGTATTAACCATGGAAGATTTCCCCCTTCTTGCATCTATTATAGTGGCACTGACTGGCAGAGCATGCACGAGCGTCATAAATAAATGTCATGAATCTTACTTGAAAATGGTTTATAAATTGAATTTTGAGATAAATTGAATGATCCAGTCGGCTGATTTTGATTGCACGAACACCGAACGCAGAAATAACACTTGCGACAACGTTGAGCAAACAGAAGTCGGGCTGCGACGCCACAGCTAAGTAGCACAATGGATGATCTGGAGAGGGAGAAAAGCTCTCGGGGCAGGTCTGCAAGCTGAGTGGTTCATTAGGGAAAAGAGGCACAGGTGCACTGAGTGGAGAAGCTCAGCGAAACATTAAACTGAGAGGGTTCTGTCATGTGGAGGGTTCTGTCATGTGGTGGGTTCTGATGTGGTCTGAAAAGGGAGATAGTCCACGCAGAATGGTTGGGGGTGGAGGTGGATGGGTCAACCAGCAAACAAACTCAGGACTTTCACCCAGGAGACTGCTGTCCGGGTCCCTTGGAAAACTAAAAGAAAACCCTGACATTATTTGTTCGTGACGTTGATGTCGTCGGTCGCCCCAAGATAACGTCACCCGAACTCTTACTAAGTGTTTTACTTCCTGTGTCGACGGAAGTTCATTTAAAAAATACTCTATGCTACAAGTGGAAAGTGACATTTCACAGCAGACACATCCAAAACTTATCTATACTTATGCTCGGCTGCAGAGAACTTCTTAGAGAGGTAACGGACCAGGTGATTTATGCCAAAGGAACCTTCCTGCAGCAGTACAGCTCCAGCACCACTCGCATCAACTCTCCGACATGAATGGCACTGCAAAGTCTCGAGCCGCCGGCACCGGAGAGCTCCCGAGAAGGAGATTTGTAATCAAGGGGCATCTGCCCTAAGCAGCAACAATATAAATGATTGAAGCTGATGAAGCTGATGAAGCTGATGAATCTGCGAAAACTGGGTGTTGATTGGGAGATTCACGGTAGCTGTAGCACGGACATTCTGAAGGCAGAGAGAGAATCATATCTAAAATGAGACAGCAGCAAGAGGATTGGGTAATAATGTAGGTGTGTCGCTGTGCTATTGGGCAGAAGTGACCAGCTGATGAGAGAGGCAGATATCACGACCGACAGCCCAAGACAGCTACAGCAAGTAGAGTCAGAACGCATACGAGGACTTGATGGCCAGATATGTGAGAAATAAACTGCAGGCCTACACATGCAAAAGTGTAGTCTTCCTGACAGGGAAGACGTATTTAGAAGTAAATACCCAAGTCAATATACCATGGAAGAATGGAAGAAAAAACAAAACAAACAATAAATCACATGTACTTTAACTCTATGTAAATGGCGCCCGCGAGGCTGCGTGTTGACACTACGTTTTTAAAATATTCATATCTTCGCGATAATACATCGCAGAAATATGGTTAGGGGCATCGGCGTGTCATATGACGCTGTGCCAAGAAAGTTCTCGTCACACAAAATACTTAACCGTGATTTGTTGAATCATATGTCCGTCGATATTTGGTGAAATCAACGAACCAATGAACACTCAAGAAACTCACAAAGAACCAGCATGTAACTACACACCTGAGCTTTGTAAACACGCTGGCGTTTTCACACAAAGAAGAGCGAGATTATGGCAAAGGATGCACTTTCACTACGGAGGGAAGCTGTGGCGGCGATTTTGCCAACGAGGACGACCCTGAAGGCTTTGACTCCTCCGACCAAGAGGAATTGGATGGGTAAGTGTATTTAGCTACTAAACGTTGTGTTGCAATAGCATATTTCCGCTAGCAGAGTGAGCACATTTAGCTGGTCTCGCTCCCTTTCTGCTCGAGTCTGGCGTAACGCAGGTACGCACGTAGGTTGTTTACATTAGCCGTTAGCACAGTTAGCTCATGCTCTGAGCATAGTCCCTGCTGGAGCTCTGTTACATGTTTTGGTGTGCAATCGTAACTTTCTTTCAGTGAACTTAGTAGTGACCAGTAGTCATTTATTTTACAGAGAGTATTCACGTCTGCAGCAGTGGACAACATGCAGCTTCGCTCCAGCCACCTGGATACTGTTTACCAGGTACACAGCTCAGATGCACAGGTACACCCGTTGAACTGTTCAAACTGTGTGAAGTTAGTATTGACTAGTCATTTATTTTACAGAGAGGATTCACCACAGCCATCCCTACCAGCCCGGGTCTGTTTTCTATTTCTGAACATTAATTTATAATATTATTTTTTTTATTTAATTTTATAAAATGTTGTGATGGTCATTTTTCATTTGCACACACCCCATGAAGCTTTATCTGCAGTATGAAATCATTTCTCAGTCCCATTTTTATCATTTTGGTGAAAGGTGTGAAAGACCACATTTCTACTCAAAAAACGATAATACAAAATTTGGTTTTAGACATTTATTTACATGTATCTACCATTTTATTCATATATTTCACTCCTTTTGTGAACCTAAAACCTTTGGTAAACCAATTTCCATCACCAAAACCAATCTACCACCTGAGTAAAGTTATGTTTTCACAAGAGATGTGAAGAATTTCTCAAGATTAAATTTTTCAGCTTTAGAGTCATATTTTCTCTTTACACTTTTGCCTTATGACAATGCTGCCTAATATAGAGAGCTGCGATTGTTCTGCAATTTATGATGTAAAACATGGGTATGTATCTTATATGCAAGTTAACTCACTGGACACTGGAGGTCATTTTCAGTCGATTTTCTCGATTTGACATACCTTTCTTAGATTCACCTTTTAAGGCACTTCCATATAAGATATATACCCATGTTTTACATCATAAATTGCAGAACAATCTCGGCTATCTATATAATAGGCACCATTGTCATAAGGCAAAAGTGTAAAGAGAAAAACTTTATAATATGACACTAAAGCTGAAAAATGGAATCTCGATTTTTGGAAATTCTTCATATCGCTTGAAAAAACCTAACTTTACTCAGGTGGTGACTCTGTTTAGGTGATGGAAATTGGTGTACCAAAGGTTTTAGGTTCACAAAAGCAGTGAAATATATGAATAAAATGGTAGATACATGTAAATAAATGTCTAAAACAAAAAAAATTATTATCGTTTTTTGAGTAGAAATATGGTCTTTCACACCTTTCACCAAAATGATAAAAATGGGACTGAGAAATGACTTCATAGTGCAGATAAAGCTTCATGGAGTGTGTGCAAATGAAAAATTACCATCACAATACTTTTTTTTTTTGGAAATAAAAATATGTATTATATTATATATAATTACAGAATATATATTGAGAAATATAAAACAGAACAAAAACTAGTCAGACTATTTACAATATACAAGTATGGCTTGCTTTGCTTCAATGGCATATCCTCATGCCATGGCATGCCATTCCCGGAAACAGTTTCTGTTCAGCTGCAGGCAGAGGGGAACGTTACACGCCTCGCACTTTCATGCCGTGTCTTTTCGCACTTTCTTCATGCTGCAAAGCTCGCAAACCCTTTGACTTTGTTTTGGGGCAGGCTGCAGCAGCAGCAGAGACAGGAACATGACCATGACCTGCAGGTGCCGGTGTGGACCTGGTGTCTGGGCTGGCTGGAACTTGATGACGGGGGGAGCAGTGTCCGGGTCTTCATCCGTCCTCCAGGACAGCGTAGGTGCAGGTGGTGCACACGCTGCCGTCTTTCTCCACCTGGCCTGTGGTGAAAGTAGTCACCGGGCAGCACGCGCCCTGTTTGCCGGCGATGGTGTCTTTAGTCGTCGGGAAACGCGCTGCCTCTTTGCTGGTCGTGGTAGTCGTCGTGCAACGCTTTGCTGGCCAGGCTGGTCGGGGCGGCTGGTGCTCCTCTCTGTAAAATAAATGAAGACTAGTCAGTTGAAAGAAAGATGACGTAACGATTGATCAAAGTGCTCCGCATGCCATGTGTAAATATTACTCAGATCATAACTGTGGAAGTAACGTGAGCAGAGTGTTGTACAAAGCAGACTGTGTATAAACATTACTCAGATCATAACTGTATAACGTGAACAGCAGTGTGCACCGCGTGGCTGGCTCTCGTGCTCTCCTGCACAGTGTACACATTACTAGTTTGCACCATGCAGCCTTACAGACACGTAACAAAGTTTAGTAACTACACTTACCCATCTTCCTCAGAAGAACTAAAGCCTTCGAGCTCTGACGACGACGCGATTTCGTCCTCCTCCTCGCTGCTCTCCAGAATCATGCGTTTTGCTTCCTCCGTGTTGAATCTCTTTGTCGTCATGATGTCGCTTTTCTCTGACTGAAAACTGTAGCGTGTGTACATGCTCAAGTGGGTTGTCCTTTTGAGATTTTCCTGAGTCTACATTGGTTGTTTAGTTCACGAAATGGCGACGGACATATGACTCAACAAATCACAGAGAAGGATTTTCGTGTTTTTTTTACCAGCGTCAGATGACACACTGCTGCCCTTTCGCTTGCTTGATGATGTTAAAATTATGCTGGGCTCTGCCTGGGCAGGCACCCGGAAGCAGGAAGTCTTCTCTTTCCGCCAGACGTAAAATTATATTTCTGCAATGTATTATCGGGGTGCTGTGAATATTTTAGAAACTTAGAGAAACGTTTCAAGTGTCACCACGCGAAACCGCGGGCTCAGTGGACGAAGGGTTAAAAGGTGAATTTAAGAAATGTGTTTTGATCCCTGATGAACTGATCTGCCTCAAGTTTCGCTCCAAAACCTACATTTGACAAGATAACACAATGGATGGATTTAACGTATCATTATCATATAGCGTAGCAGCTAACTTTAACTCGTTCTCCTCCTTTCACAGTGTTGTTGCTCACGCTCTATCATTATCAGCTACATTTTCTTATTGCGGGACGACGGGAGGCTGTTGGTCTCGAGCCCCGAGCCTTCTTCCCTGGGTACTGTGGAAAACGTTACATGTCGTAATCAAAGCAACAACGGCGACATCACCTTCACTTTTCAACCAAAAAGCCCCACAGAAATTAATTACTGGTCCGCTGAGCAATTTTCCCTTCGACTTCCTCGAGTCCCTGTCACAGAGCGAGGCTGCGCGCATAGATATTGTTCAGCCGAGTTTATGAATATGAATGTGAACCTATAGAGGAACCACTCGGTTCATTGCCGACACACTGCACAGTTCCAATGCAATATGCAACAGCTATTGCTCACTGATGCGCAGATAATCAGCCATGCTACGGCTCTCTCACACTCGCGTGCATGCACGCACACACAGTGAGATAATTAAGCCTGAGAGCAGAAAACACTCAAAACTCATTGAAATTGAATCACTGACATGTTATTATTATCTTTATGTTCCCACAAGGTTGTACACATAAACACACACCGTGCTAGCAGTGGGCACACAGAGGAAGGCCGCGGATGCTTAAAGCGTTGTCCCGGTTGCATTGACAAAGCTGTCCAAGGTTGCACAAGCGGAATCGCTGCAGCAAAGGAGAGGAGTGTGGGAGAGAAACTCTTGTTTGTCTGAAATCTGAAACGACACCATTCGAAGAAAGACAAGCATATGGATGAATCTTGAAGACAAAGGGATTTGAGAGAGTACACAAATGCTCTAATCAGTCTAAAATTCAACATTTGAGAGTGGAGGCCAGAAGCGCCAGCGGAGCAGACGATTGGAGCAGCAAGAGGAAATGTGTGAGTCTGTTTGAGCCGGAGTGGATACTCACACTGGCGATGATCAAAGCTGCTCACGCTCTCTTCTGGCAGCCCGGGAGCCCCTGAGCACGAATCCAAACAGAGAGCAGACTGTCACCTGTGCAATGCGAACTGGAAGTGAAGAGTCATCCTGTCAGACCTTTCTTCTACTTTCAACATTTAAAAAAGTGACTATTTTTTGCCTTTGGATAGAGATAAAGAGCTGCATTTCCTGTCTGTATTATCGTAAACGTCAAAATGCGTTGACACCAAACAATTAGAATCATATTACATTTGTTGGTAAAAGTCTAGATTGAATCCGCTAAGACAGAAGAGCGACATATATGCACCCTGAACTTTAACATCCAACAGGTAGGCCAGAGCCATTTTTTTCCTTTGAGGACTTCAATATGTCCTCGGTCTCCTGTGGACTCGCTAAAATAAATATGGTCTAACCTGGCTAAAGTGTGACCATGTGTACAGCCGGGTCGATTATTATACATAACTAAGGGGAAACATTTTTTTTTAAAGAACCACTCGCTCAGCGACTCAGTCACACACACTCCCAGCATGCTCCCAGCATGCACCGGAGAGAGATTTATTTTTTAGAAAAACCTTTATTTTCCTTAAAACAAAACGAACATCTTAGTTATGACAAAAACAAAACAAACTAAAGCTCAAATTTTTTAATAAACTCTACTAAAAACAGTATAGGACAAAGTATAGTAAGACACTGTCTCCTCCTAGAAAGTCTCTTCATCTCCACACAGCGTGTAGACCTCCTCTCCTACTGAGCTCCTGCAGCATCCTTCCTCCTCCTTCAGTCTCTCCTGCAGCATCCTTCCTTCTCCTTCAGTCTCTCGTTCCACCAGGATGCTCCCGCTCTGCTGAATGGACTCCAGCTCTCCATCTTGGTCCCGTTCACTTCCGGATAGCCTTTTCCTGTCTTTCACTCTCCTCGTACAATTCATCCACTATTCTCCGCACCAGCTTCTTCACCCTGTAATGCTCTAGCTCGGTGAATCCTCCTCTGCCTTTTTTGCGCATAAGAGAGCGAGCAGATTCCCATACCCCCTCTTTATCAGAGAAGTGTTCTTCTAGCTTCACTCCCCTCACATTTTTAGTGTCTTTGGGAAACTTTTGAATTCTTTCTAAACTGTAGGTTTTCCTACCACTTTGGCTACTAGGCTCAGAACCAGAGGAATCACTCTCAGCAGAGTCCACCTCCCCACTGGACTCAGACTCTGCTGTCCCTCCCCCCTCTTTCCCGGAGCCCACTGCTCCGGCGTCCCCGCTACACTTCCTCTTCAGCCGGCCAGCTTTAGGCCCCTCTTCTTCTGCCTCCATGTCAGTCTTGCTCCCTCCCAACCCAACCTCTTCCACACCTTCCTCATGCTCATCATCCTCACCCGCCTCCTTCTGACCCCGGTCATCCAACTGCTGGGCCACTTCCCCCTGCTGGACGTCTCCCACCCCCTCCTGAATCTCCACCACCCCTACCTGACCCACTTTCTGGACCCCACCTGTCCCCTCCTGTTAAGTCTCTGCCCTCCGACTCCTTCTCTCCAGCCCTCGGTTCCCCATCGGGAGCTCCGCTTGCAACGCTCTCACCTGAGCTCCTCTCAGGACACACTCTGGCCTGGTGTCCCTCCCCAGCACACAGAGCATTTTCCGGACCCTGAGGTCGCAAACATAACATATTCAAAGTCCTCCACCCTTACTTTGACCACGTGGTTGAGGTCTCTGCTCCTGTCGTTCAACACCATGAGGAGCTGCCTCCTGTGCGACAACACGTGTCTCAACAGCGGCGACATGAACCCCGAGGAGATCTTCCTCATCTGAGAGACCACCTTCCCGTCCCTTCCCAGTTCCCTGATCAGAGCCTTGTCCTTAATGAACGGCGGCACATTGGACCCGGTGACCCGGGCCGCTGGCGTGGAGAGCGGCATCACGATTTGAACTCTGTGTCTCTGTGAGAGTCCGCTGAAGTCCATGTCGGCGTGCCACGCGCCGCCCAGCGTGAGCCGGCCAGCTGCAAACACGAACCCCACGTGCACACAGACACACAACCCCACTGTGACACTACACACTATATTCACTGCTTCAACTATTAAATACCGCTACAACTCACTGCCAACTCACGCACTCAGCTCTCTACCGCCATGCTGAGAGAGAGAGAGAGAGAGAGAGAGAGAGAGAGAGAGAGAGAGAGAGAGAGAGAGAGAGATCACCAAGGCCCAGGTTGTCTCTGCTGGCCCTCAGAGAAACCGAGAGGTGAAAAGGCAAAGGACAAAGACGGAGATGGGCTTTGTTTAGTTTATCACTGACACACACACCTACTGTTACTAGAAACCAGAGAGCACAAAGTTATTAACCAAACACACACCCACCAGCAGCTGAGAGTGATGAATGGGGAGGTAACAACCGTGTTGTCATGGCTTCCTACAGGGTACCCTCTGTTTCTCTCCACAAACCTCTCACCAACCAGACAGATGGTGAAAATGGTAATTATGGGAGCAATTTACCATCAAGTATGAAGTTGTAATGCAGGAGACAAGCACAGCAGAGAGAGAGAGAGAGAGAGAGAGAGAGAGAGAGAGAGAGAGAGAGAGAGAGAGAGTATTTTCTTCTGCTGCTCTGCAAAGTGAAACTGTTTGATCTAGAAAGCCTGGAGGATATTCTGCAGGTTGTGACTATATTGGTTTTTGAAGCAAGCATGGGACTAAACACAGCATATGTGCTTTGGTCACGTGTCTTTCCCCTCGAGGTTTAAATGAAGTTGCACATTCATGACAGTCTTTTTTCATCAGAAGGACACTGAGCGGCAGGTAAAAGAACAACCAGCAGTGGTATGGATGAAGAGCCCAAGCGGACAGGGAATCAATTTGACCACCAGTAACTGGCCTGCTGACGACCAACGAACCTGACCTGAATCCGTCCTGAGAGAATGACCCGTTTAACGGGAAGATAATGTCCCGTGATGAGCTGCTGGTGTTTTAATTAACGGGCCGAGAGCAGCGCCTCTGGGCGGGCAAACGCTCCAAACACCCGTTTTCACTCCCAGCTTGTTGAATCGCGACGCTCGGTCAGGGCCCCTCAGAGACGCACAAAGCTTCTAACTTCAGCGATTTTAATGCAAACTGCCCTTCTAGAAGGTCAGACATAGGATGAAGAACGAGAGAGTCCACTGAGGGAGGCGGTCAGGTAGGTCCAACACGCAGTCTGCTGTTTATGTCCTGTGTGAAACCAAGTCAAAGTTGACTCATAGGATTTCGCGCAAAATCCGATGAAATATCACGCAGGTTCACCAGAAACTCCTTCAGCGGGGCCACCAGCGGGGCCTCCTGCAGGGACCCAGCCTACTGCGGACAGACCCAAACCCGGCTTCGCTGCAGCCCCTCGCCCTGCGGCATGATCCCCCTCCTCCAGTCCTTGTGGGAACCATCACCGTCAACCACACGTGTTTGCACAAAGAAAACATTCACAAGATCGCAATCAGCGAAACAGAAACTACACAGTAAACAGGAATTAAAAACGGTAAGATAATATATTTGCTTTCTGCAACGTGATTGTTTGGCAGCAAATTCTCTCCATTGTCAGGAAGGGTTGATTGGATGCAAATTGGCGCACTCAGTTTTGATTTACTGTTACCTGGCTGTTGAGCGTCTGTTTGTGTTATCCGCTCGCATCGTTTCATACCCGCAGAATCTCCTGCAGGCTTCTGTGTAAAAAAAACTCTAATTCAGTCACGACGCCACTGAGCAGCGTCTGGCTCGGTCAGTCCTCCGGCTAACAGTGAAATGAAATCCATCCCCCCGTCTCTTGTGCTCCCTGCTGTCAGACTGTAGAGGCCGCTCCCAGTGCGAGTATGTGTGCGCTGCTGACCAGGTGCATCCTTTAATCCCCGCTGGGGGACTCCGCCGAACCTGCTTTATGGTAATCGTGTCCTTTAATCAACCGGTTTGGTTCCTGACTGATGGCGTGAAACAACACCTCTGGTCTGCTGTCTCAGAATATGAACAATAATATTGAGGTAGGGCGGCGGTGATGAGCAGGACGGCCTGCTGCTCGACACCACAACGCCAAGGCAGTGTGTATTGTTTGTTTTAACAGTTTGATTTTACAAGATTTAAGACAAACTGATTATTTGATTGTCACCTGGAGACAGTGGTGGTCTCTACTGGTTAGTATATTATAGTATATGTCATCACTAGTACTTTCCATATGTGACATTATTTACAGCTTATTATTATACCGTACTTATTATTTTGATTGCAATCAGGCAAATATGTAAATAAATAAAACATTGTTTCACCAATGCTGTTTGAGTGTAAATTGTGCCAATCTAGGTTCTACTTTTAATGACGGTTGGGAATTCTTTTTTATTTTATTTTTACTTTGGAACAGAACATTAGCAAACTAAATGTGATGTAGTGCACATGCAGTGCTCTGAAAGTCAGGATTTGGACATAAGAGATTAAATTAAGGTGGCAACATGACCAAAATAATCAATAGAACCAGCATTTCTTCCAACACGCCCACTTTATTACAGAAATATACCTCATAATGTAAGGAATCAAGGCTTTTCAGACACACCTCCCCTTACCCAATTTGGTTTAATTGGGTAAGGGGAGGTGTGATTGGACTCCTGCTTGCAGCATTCAGGTCCTTCAGCGCATTCTGTGGTGGTGGAACCGCATTTTAAAAAATGTGCCCAAATATAATGTTACATTGCAATTAACTTGTGTTGCCTAAACACATTTATATTTGATTATTTTAATCAGGATTTATTCATTAATTTTCTTGATTTTCATGACATATATTTTTTGGTTTACAGTATGCTCTTTCAGTACTTATTCATGCACTGACCAACATGCATTGGCATTCATAGTGCCACAGCTTTGTTATTTGTTTCTTTTTTGGGGCATCTAGCCATACCTCTATCGCTGCCATTAGGGCAAGACTTTGGTGGCTTCTAGCCTGACATTGTTAAGACATGTGTTACTCCTCACAACTAGGCTTTTGTTGCACTTTTCCTCACAGAAGACGTGCAAGGTGGAGACTGACAACCGGTTATTTACCAGTAGTTCAAGTTCATCATTCTAAGAAGATCAGGTTCACGTATAAACACAGTCTTTCCTACAAAACAATCCCATACTGTGAGCTGTGGCTTTGCGTAGCGTGTTTTGCACCAGTAATCAGTGAGTCTGTCACAGGTAGAATAAAGCTGGGACATAAAACAATACCAAAATAATTGGATTCCAGGGGATAATTTTCAAATTCTGCTGATTTATTTTTCTTCACAGCTGTATGGATATAACCTTGATGCTAATACTGCAGGCTGCAGCACTCATTATATGTTTCTGGAGAAGGGAGTATCAGCTGGAGTCTCAGGAATAAAATATAAAGGGGTCACATGATGCCAGCAGAGCTAGGTAGAAGTGTGTCCTTGATTCAAAATGACTAATAACCATTCAAAACTTCCAAAATCAACCTGTGGATTTCAGGACTCAAAACGATAGACGTGGCGAGCTCAAGCATCACAGAGGCAATTTTGACCCGGGCCGTTTCCTCACGGCCTCTATTTTGAGGCTTTAGCCCTACGCTGAGCCGCTGATAATTGAGCGATTTGGAGCTGGAGCACATGGTTTGGGATGTGATTCTAGACATTGCCCCAAAGCTTTCGATTTAAGATTGTTTTCATACAATCTGGTAAAATGAATAGCGGAATATAACCAAGTAGAGAAGTAAGTACAAACAAGAGAAAACTTCCATTGAGCCCAGAGAGAAGTTTATCAAAAGCACTGAGAGGGGGCTGCATATCTCCCAGATTCTCCAGGTGTAGGTTGACGTTCACCGACACCGCAACTTCACTTCACTGCCAGGAATAACTACATCAGAGTGACAACTAATGAAGCTCTCGCGTAAATTCAGCCAGGAAGATGATACTCTTGCATGCTTATATTGCTCATACTTCTGCCAATCACTCCGCTTGCGCATGTTCACTCATAATTTCCTTGCTGTCATTGTTCGGGGCTGTCAATCATGACAGCTGTTAAGATCGGCTGGTCTCCTCTATCCAAGAACACAGCAACACAATGACATCTTTGCCGATCATCTTGCTGCTGTCTCTTTTTCAATATGACTGTCTCTCTACCTTCAGTACGTTCATGCTACTGTTACGCTCCCCTCCACCTCACCATCTCCACCTAGTCTTTGGAGATCCATCAACCCATCATTATATCAGCCTCCTCAGCCTCCACCACACCAGTGTGGCAGTCGCCCCTCCATTACAAATCTCCCTGGAGAGTCCAAGTGCCAAAGACTCTGTCAAGACGCAACAAAACTACATGGTTAGATTAGGTTTGTATTGGTCACCATTCTCTAACATAATATAAGCCAGCCTGAAGTCAGAGGCGAGAGAGGAGAGTAGAGACAATGAACCTCGGGGGTGAGGGTTCCTAGTTTTCGTTTGTGACTCAATCCCGGGTTAGGGTTAAAAAATCAACCTGGACTCAAAGCTCAGTACGTGGTTGTTACAAGGATGTATCTGGGAAAATGTACAGCATTGCACACGACTCAAATGTGGTTGACCCGAGCCAGGCTAACCAGCCAGTCAAAATTAACCTACATTGATATGTTCATCTTGGACGAAAAGGTCTTTGAAATAATTGAAGGAGCCCAAACCATCATCAGCATTGTGATGAGTGATGAGTGTTGATGATACGATTACGCTCAGGATGGGCTGGCGCGGTGCTATGGCAGGAGCCCCACGGCTATGGCAGCTGTAGAGTTGTTGATTAAATGTTCAGGAAACATACGAGTCACGTTTGGAGCCGTCACAATGGGTCGCTTTGGCTCTGACGTGAAGAACTTGTAGTTCGGTTTGCGAGGACGAGCCACACAAACAGAAAGTACGGATCCCGTCAGTTTCCTGAGGAGGAAAGTGTCGCCTGTCAGCGTCCTTGAACAAGACACCGCACACCTACTTGTTCATTCATTACAAGTCACTCAGGATGAGGACATCATCGGCTAAATCCCCAAGTAATAATACTGCAAAAGCACATTGAAGGAAGTAGTGGATGCCACTCATTTATCTCATTTGAGTTCATCCGCACAGATTGCACTCGCAAGCAAATTCTCGTTTATTAATACATTTCTCGTTTAGTGCCGTGATTCAGTGCGAGGCCTCTGGCAGATGCCTTGTTTTTTTTACTTGTGATGCTTCTCTGGTGCGTCTGCCACACAGATTACTGCTCAGCTGTTCTCCAGAAGGCATTCTCCATCACAGAGAGGCTTGTAACGCTCATTTTGCCCCTTTGAGTCAGTAATGAAAGTCATATTTGTATTGAGGGCACGGCATAAAAAAAAGATGATACAAATTAAACACTGCAGATGATTGGATTTCTTAATACCATTTGCTTGATAGATTAATAGCAAAATAAAGCTCTTCTTAAGTTAACGCTCTGAGCTTAAACCCAACAGCATCGGAGCAGACTGCCCAGACCACTGACTTCAGCATGAAAATCAATAACAACAACTCATTACTGACTACTTAAAACATGTGTATTGGAGAAAATGGCTGGTCTTATGCATACGGAGTCAATCGTTGTTATGCACACATTTGACCCATTCATTCCTTGTTTTTACTTGTCTTTTTACTGTTTGTGTATTTTCTGTACTTAACTTTTCATTGTTATACTTTCCTTGATAAATAATTTCATTTTGGATGATTTATGGTTTTGGATGATTTATGGCTTGATTTATGCATTTATGGCTTTCATTGTGCTTGTCAAAAAGTTTTTTTCTTTTATCGTAGCTCTTTTATTGAGGTGGTTTTTCAGACATTGTTGTGCAGCACTGTTCTGTCTGCTCCGTCTGGGAGTACGTAGATTGGCTTCTTAATTATTCAGATCACAGCCACCTGAGTAAGGAATGTGTTTTGTGTTTACTGTATATTGCCTGCTCTGCTAGAAGCTGTTTGCCTGACAGACCAAAAGAGTTCTATGAACTTGAAACTCCACTAAATTAATT
Source organism: Myoxocephalus aenaeus (assembly GCA_038501785.1). NCBI lineage: Eukaryota > Metazoa > Chordata > Actinopteri > Perciformes > Cottidae > Myoxocephalus > Myoxocephalus aenaeus. Next base: position 1,430,375 of record JBAMJR010000160.1, on the reverse strand, counting down.
GTGAGCAGTCAGATACAGATCTTTCATCTTATAATTGTCTGAAATAAAGTACCATCCATTATGGTGCTTGCTTGGCTCTGGGTCATGGTGCTAAAACCATCTTAACAGGCTCTTTTTAACTCAAGTATAACTTCAGTTGTTTGCTTGCTCCTGTCTGTAAGGTGGAGCCCAGCCCTGGAAACAAATTTTGGCTGCTTGTATCTGTGATATCAATCTTTCCGGTCATTATCCAAAGATTAAGGAAGCATTAAAGAAGGGCTACCCACTCAAATGTAAATCGCTCGTCCTCCAAGCCATGTATGGGTCCTTGGGAAACCCACTTATCCACAAATTGCTCCTGAGAATGCTAGAATCCTATGAATGGATGTCCTGGTGGGCAGGTGGCACCTTGCATGGGAGCCACTGCCATCAGTGTATGACTGTGTGAATGAGGGGGATGATGACAAGTAGTTTAATGTAGTGTAACAGGAAAGGGCTTTGAGAGACATGAAAAACAAATACAAGTTAATTAATTTACCAATAAAGTTAGTGTTGGTAACCTTCAAAAACATTTGGCATACATTGAATAAAAAAAGAGTTGGCAACACTGGGCTCCTGTTCTCTTGCTACTTTTCAACATTACCATTCCTAGCTTTTACACGAGTTACAGGTTAAACATATGTAAATTGGGAGCCTCGTCTTCAGGCTTCCTCTTCCCCACTGCATTTGGGTACAGTGTCTGCAATACTCATGGTGCTACATTAGTCCACCTGTCACAATCTGTCGCTCCATTTTACCCTCACTTGTGACAGCCACTCAGTCCCAACCTGCAGTGGGATAATCCACTCACAGCTGAGTTTTACAGCCGTGTATCATGGGCTCAGACATGAAGGTGTTGACTTAAACCTGCATTCTCTCTAATGACCATCAGGGGGTGACTCCTCTGGTTACAAAAAGAAGTCTGGTTGTATAGAAGTCTATGAGAAAATTATTCTACTTCTCTCTTAATTTGTTCTCTCAGTAAACATTGTAAACATGAGTTTATGGTCTCAATCTCTAATTGCAGGTCTTCATCAATACAGCATGATGTTCATCTAGTAAATGATGGTCCATTCAGAGTCCAATAGACCATAAAGCAGACAATGCTTCAGGGCGGGGCTACAAGCTGATTGACCGGTCTCTACGGCTACCACAGCCATATATGGCGTCTCTACGCCACTCCTCCACTGTCCAAATACGGTGATTTATGTTCTCTGGTTGCTAAAAGTCAAGATGACAATGCCGTAATCCAAGATGGCGACGCAACCCAAGGCTTCCGGAGACGCTACGACAACTCCGTCCACTTGTATGTGGTCTATGATAGGGAGCAGGGAAGCAATCCTGAAGCCAATATTAAAGCAGCAGAACCTTACATCTGTATGTACCCAGACTGCTGATGAGGCTTTTGATCCAATTATTTTGGTATTTGGTCTCATTTGCTCGATCTATGCCTGGTTGCATACTTTAATCACTGTGTGTATAAGACAGCTGGAAGTAGAATGTGTACAGGCTATAGTGCAGTTCAAGAATTTCCTTTTTTTTTTAAAGGGTCATCACAGGAGAATATTGAGTCTCTGTCCAAATACGTACGGACTGCAGTGTAATTATTACGTACGGACTGCACCCTATTTGTTTCCCAGACGTGCTCCTGTTGTGGATGGATGAATAAAGAGCCAGACCAAGGGGAACGCTCTCGGGGGGCTGTCTGGGCCACTAAACAATACTTTAATAGCACAATCAATCTTTCATCCCACAATCAGCTCTTTAATAAATAACTTTGCTGTGAATCGACGCTTTGAGATGCAGCAGGAGGCTCGATCTGCAGGTAGCGATGCGTATTAGGTAAGAGGAGAGACGAAAGGAAGGAAGTCTAAAGAGGAGGATGTGTAAAGAGAGGAGGATTAAACAGCTGAGCGAATGGAAAAAAGAGTGCAAAAGAGAGAGGATGTTTGAAATAAAACTCAGAGAGGAATCAAGGGAGAGAACGATGTGACGGGTTAAATGGTTAAATGCATGAAAAGGGGGAAAGGTTGGAGATAAAGAGAAGGATCGGGGAAATTAATTCACAGAGACGCAGAGGAAAGCAGCAGCGTAATGAGATTAAAAGGAAAAGGAGCCATTAGACAAATGTTTTTAGTAAGCGGAAACAACCCTAAAACCTCAAATGAAAAAATATGTTAATAACTTTCATTTTGATTTAATGAAACAGCAGGAGGTTGAAAGCCTCAGGTATGAGGTGAAGGAAACAAGAGGAAACAAGGAGGGGAGAGGAATGGCAGGAAACAAGGAGAAGAAAGGAAAAGACGAGGAGAGAGGAGGAACTGAAAGGAAATGAGGACATTTTGAATAAATAGAAGGATAGAAAAGGAGGAGAGGAAACAAGGAGAGGTGGAGAAATGACAGAAGAGGGGAAGAGAAAAGGAGAGGAAACAAGGATGAGATCAAATACAATGAGAAAAAGGAGGAAACAAGGAAAGAAAATTAAGCAATGAAAAGAGAGGAAACAAGAGATGTGGATAAGTAAAGAAAAGCAGCCAAACAGTGTGGGTGAATAGATTGAGGGATGATCTGAAGGAGGGAAGAACAGACAAGGGGTGACGCTAAAAGCTAAAGCCGAGTGGCGATAAAGAGGATGACGGATAAAGAGGAAGATGCGGAGAGAGAAACTAAAGAAACAGAAAGAGGGGAAGGGAAACTAGGGGAGGAAGACCGGATAAATGATGAAGCAGTGTGTCGCGGACTGTGTGTTTTAAAGAGTGATAAAAACAGGAGCCGGTGATGCAGAGCGGGCCGGCGGAAGAGAGGAAGTGTGTGTTCGAGGCGCCAGAATCAAGTTGTTATGATGGTGGAGGAAAAACCAATCACAACTGGCCTTCTCCCAACTCGGCAGAGGAGAGAGAAATTGCTATTCCCTCGAGAAACATCAATTTTGTCCGCCCTCCCCAACTCACTCCACACACACACTCAGACAGACAATGCACTCTGATGGGCTACACCCTCACACGGCTGGAGAGAGCTTCACCATCAGAAAGGTTTTTGCAGAACGGGCCAAAGACGCATTCTTACCAGGTAATTGCGCTTCGAAACTGCTGCAACAGCAGGCCGGGGTCAAAGCTGGCCCACACACACACACACCTACACACACACGCGCGCACACACACACACACACACACACACACACACACACACACACACACGCACACGCAACACGTTTGAAGTGTTTGGATAGTGCTCAGCAGGTTCACACGCTTGTGTTTATCTCTGTCGATACTGTGCCGTCTGCATAAATTGACTGCCGGGCAGCCTTGTTTTTTTTTTATTACTTCATAAATGGGCTGCAGCCTCCAACAGGACGTCTCTATGCGTGGTCACGGGCAACTGATTGGAGCCGCCGCGCTGGCACATTTCCCGTTTGTAGGGGGGCGAACGTGCGTCCGCACGTGTGTGTTTGTTTGTGTGCAGTTTCCCAAAGCAGTTATTTACGGTGTCTCATCTTCCCCCTGAAGTTTATTCCCGCTGCTGTTTTGGGAGCGAGGGGGTATCGACTGGGATTTCAGAGGCTCATCTCTAACTGCTTCCTCTGGGGCCGGCGGCGGGGTGGAAGCGAGAGCGGCGGGCACCGGGGAGAGCGAGACTCAACCTTATATGCCCCTTAAAGAATTGGGGAGATTGGTCTTTTCTAGTGAGCTTCCTCCCGAGACATCCGCACGGACTGAAACACACACTCTGGTTCTGGGGAAATGGAGAGATTCCAGAGGCTTGTAATGCGAGGCTGGATAAGCTGCTTAACCTTGGTATCAACAGCAAAACACAGGTGGCTCTCTTCTCACAGCGGTTAGTTTACAAACCAGCAGTGGTTATATTTAGTGAGTGTGAATGTTTGAATTTAAAAAAACATATCCTTCATATAAAACAAAAAGAAATGGATTGAGGTTCACGTATTAAGTTAATCAAAAGGTAATAAGAGATACTAACAGGACGCCGATAGTCATTGTTGACCCTTGAGGGAACCAGCACACCTCCAACACTGGTCCCGATGGCTCACAGGATGGCCTTACACGAGCACCCCCCTCCTCTAGGAAGATGCCATGGATACACCCTGGGCACTGATTCACTATTAACTATGTTTGAGGTGTCCTGTCATATAATCTTTCCCAGACACCTGCTTTAAATCAAAATGTGACCTTTCCCCGTGGTTGCCATATACATCCTCAATTTTTTTTCAATACACCGCTGTCCACTAATCTACTAAAAGTGTTGCAGGATGGATTTCTGCCTTTACAGCTGTTGAACATTGCTTCACACTCTGAAAATCTTTGATTTTGCTGGTACTCGAAGCACTTCTCTGACAAGGCACATTGACGGGAGTGATGTTAAAAACCAATGCCGTCATTCCGCACACCGGTTTGAATAAGCACAGGGCTGCACGCTGCATTCAAAAGTCTCCCGTGTAAATATTTGATTGATTTTATAGTGGAACGCCGAGGGTTAAGTGCCTCGTCCTTTGGCACATCGACAGGCAGCAGACACACAAATAAAACCCCAAGTAGGGACACGGTCATCAATGCATCCCTGTGAGGCAGCATTGTGCAAGTAGCTTGATTCACCGGAGCTGAATGAGCCGTATTATGCGTTTGCACGCCGATGTGTGGCATTGTGTCGGCTTTTGTGTACCGTGCCGCTGATAAGGCGGCCGTGTCATTGCACTCCGCCTCATTGTTCCTGCGATAAGGAAGCAACAGAGGGAGACATTTTCTTCTGCGAGAGACAGCGATGCTATCAGCGGGGGAAGAGGGGTGGAGAGAACATTAGGGGAGGAGAGGGGTGGGGTGCAGGTGTGCGTGTGTTTACGAGATGGATGTGTGGACTAGGCAGGTGAATAGGTAAAGGATGCTGGTTAATGGATAAGGTGGGGAACAGGGGCGTCTCTACGATTTTGACACATCTGGGGCTTAGCCCAGAAGAGTGAAGCGGCGACATTTTTAGACATAGAAACACTCTCCACATACCCTACAGGTACCTGCTCTTCTGGACTGAATTGAATTGAGGCATTTCATGGTTACCAGTTAATACCAAATAGGCTAGCAATTTTCACAAACGTCCAGGCACAAACATGCCCCATTCATCATGTTGAACATACCAACAGCAACCATTCAGCAACAGTAAACATTGAGATGTTTAATGAACCATGCATCTTGTCATGTACAGTGTTTACATTGTACATGTAATGCTCTTTACATACTCATATGTATTTATTCTTTACATATTCTTTAACATTATTATTATTAACAAACCCTTTAACATAATATTTAGACATAAGATGCTAATAATGCTAATAGTGCTCAACCAACACAAACACTTAAAGTAGTGGTTCTCAAACTTTTTCTGTAAATAATATTTTGTGATTCCATCTGCGCTTTTATAAATAACAGAATAAAGAAAATTGCAATCACTTAAAGTTTCAAGTAAATCAGATTGCTCCATCAGAATTTTTTTTTAATGTTTTAATTGCAATCACTTAGATCAATGAACAGGAAGTTGTATCTGTGCAAAAAAAAATACTAATATTTAGTTACTACTAAATAGCTCATTGTGGAAAACAATAAGCTATTTATTTTTTTGCCAAACAAAACAGAATGAGTGCAGATATGTGAGCATCAGGTTGCATCAGTATTAGTGGAGCAGTGAGCTGCTTTCCTCTACACATCTTTTTAAAACAGGGTTGTAGATTTGATACAATTCATGTTCAACGTTGAGATCTGTTTTCTGTTTTGAGACACGCAGCAGCAGAAAGGACGTCACGGAGACTTCTGGCAAAACGCCAAAAAATAAGGGAGTCGCGCATGCGCAAGCGTAACCTGTTAACGGCGTAACCATTTACCCGAAAGTACAGACATTTCTCCATGTATTTATTTATGACTTAGTTTTATGTCCGTGTACTTTGTACTTTTGTAATATGTGAAGCCAGCAGCTCATTGTTGGTAGAAGACACGAGCACTTTGTCTCGTTTCACCTGGAGCAGGAGAGCTGCTCCGGTGCGAGGAGAACTCCGGTTGTTCCTCACAGGAGAGCTGCTGTTGCCATCTTCACCCTGGGAGCGTTTAAAACGCAGATATAGCGGTCTGCTTTTCACGCGATATATTTTTCGACGCTCTCTGTCCGCTGTTGTGTGCTCAGTGCTCACCTGTGTGTGTGCGCGCGCACGTGTCTGTGCACATCGCGGTGGAACTCCGCCGTGCGCGATGCAGAGCAGAGGAGAAGTGTTAACGCGACCATTTAGAGACAGAAATGACGGATAAGCTCAATAAAATACGTCTGTTTAGTTTGTTTAATAACAGAACAAGGTGTAGACCTGTTCTATAGGAAAGAGAAACTTAAATGACGACTTGTATAATAGGGGGGCGCACACTGGCGCACACTGCAAGTGCGCCTGCTGCCTGACGCCACTGTTTTGGGTGAATGACGTATTTTCTTTTTTTTTGAAAATTTATATTCGGGGCTAATTAAAAAACATCCGGGGCTTTAGCAAAAAAACATAAATCACAAGAAAATATATTGATGTTGCACATCAAATTAAACATCAAAGCCTTTGCTACAAGAACCAGTAAGCCATTTAACAAAAAACTCAAACAGAAAGAAAGATAATCATAAAAGTATAAAAAGTATTGTTGTTAAACTTTGTTTTTTACTGTGTTCTCGTCTGAATTTTCTTTGTACTACACCCTCTCTAACTTTGTTCTGCTTCACTTTTTCAAAGTCAAACTTTGCTGAGATAATGTTCACATATTGTGTTATGGTTTGGGAGAGCTTTATACCTTACTGCTGCATCATTTCAAATAAATAATCATCCTGAAAGTGATTTTTTCTAGGCGGACCTGAAAACTTTAATTTTTTTGCTGTGTGTCATCTTTATTTACTCTTAATCTTTATTTACTCTTAACCTTAAACTGATATTTACACATCTGACCAAAATCACACATATTCTTGTTTATTATAAGACCAAAAGTATTCAAATAGCCCTAGTGGTTGCAGAGATAGACCCTTTTAGTTTGGGTATGACATTTTCGAGCAGAAGCCTAAAAATAGCTTGGTGCTGAAAAGGTTAATTCACACTCTCTCACCCATTGTAATTCTAGTTTGAAGACTTGGTTGAAGGGACTAGCGTTGCTAGCTAGCTAACGTAATGCGATGCACTTATTGCCTGAGATGATCCACAGTCCATTCAAGCTTGATTGTTGTAAAATATGAATAATTTAAAGACACATTGTCAAATTTGATGATGCAGTGTTGTTTTTTTTCTCAAAAAACAACACTTTTGGACATATACGATATGCTGTGTGTCGGCCCAATTATTGGTCCAGTTCTGTTTGCTGAGTACATGCTTTCTCTCGGTTACATCATTTCTCACTTTGATATCTTCCATTGTTGTTATGTGGATGACACACAACTGTCTCTCTTTTAATTGTAATACCTCTCCGCAGACACATTTTAAAACTGCATTAGTGTAATGAAATTATAGACGTCAACGAGAAATATTTGTATTGGCACAAGTAACACTTGCCCCTGTGCTCAGCCCCAGATTGTTGCTAGAAACACATCTGCACTGCCTGTCACATTGAAGCACCTGTCATCATTGTTCTTGCCACGTTGCATCAGTCTCAGCTCAGACCCCAAATACTGCTTAGCTTACAGTCTCACCATGTTCACCATGGTGCTTGTGTGTCTTGCCAAGCATACAAACAGAATGTTTTAGCCACTGATGTAGATAGGTCCACAACACAGAAACTGTGAGAGACTTTAACAAGTCTGGATAACGGAAAGTGCCATGACCCTCCACTTTATCAGAGACACAGTCTGCTGCCTACTTTCCTCTATGGTGCAAGATGAAAGACGGTATACAGTCAAAACATTTCTTGAAGTGCTCACTTTATCTATTCTTGAACTCCTCAGTCAGGATTTGTCTTTGGATATTTTCCAAAGACACAGACGTCTTTCCCCCATGGGCCAAGTGTAACATCTCTGCATTTCCTTTTAAAATAATATGAAAAGGAAGCCAGAGCTGTGAGGTTGATGTTGGACAGAGAGCTTAACCAATTCAATAGATAAAAATGTTGTCATATAGACAGCTGAAAATAATTTACAAGACAGTGTTCTTCACATCACAAAGCTTCTCGAATTTTAAACAGGGATGATGAAATGATGACTCAACCAAGTCCCAATATAAGCTATTTTTATGAAGATAACATGAAGAGGTGACCTAAATTATTCGTGAGGTTGTATTTCTTTAATGTTTCATTTTTTTTTTTTTATAAAGGTGGCCGAAGGACAAAATTGGTCCCAGCACATGTTCTGTTAGCTTCCTTCTAATGTACATTTAAATATGCATCTAGTGCTTAGAATAGCAGTCCTGCTTGATTTGGCAGCACTTCCTTATGGCAGCACCTAGTGTGTATTACTACTACTACAGTGCCCATTAGGAACGCAGGCCCGCTCGGTGCAAGCTTATCCCTTGGCCCCCAGAAGTGCCTGCAGTGTAGTCGAGAAGCGCTAATCGCTTGTTGACTCCAGGGAAGTGAAGAAGGGATTGTTTGTAACGTTCATATATCCAGCAGAAAAAAAGGGAATTCCCATCAATGAGCATAGCAGAAGACATGCTTGAATTATGGTGGAGACGTACCGAATCCACCCCAGTTTGCTCCGGCAGGTGGGTGGTGCTTGGTTTTGGCCAACAACTATGGCGGCTGGATGGCAAATTTTACATCTCAACAGGACCCTATAATATGTTTGTATAATTGCTTTCCATAGAAAATGAATAGGATCCGTGAACTTACATGTTTATCAGAGGATTTTAAGTTTATTATTATTGAATATGTCGCTTGTCCATATTTCACCAACTTCTTCACTGTACGCCCTGGGGGCCCCGCAATATAACCGCTTAGTGTGAATTTGGTCTGCTGGATGGTTCTCAAGATATGCAAAGGGAACACACATACAAACGCATAAGGACAGACAGAGATTCCTTGATTTATACACTCACCTAAAGGATTATTAGGAACACCTGTTCAATTTCTCATTAATGCAATTATCTAATCAACCAATCACATGGTAGTTGCTTCAATGCATTTAGGGGTGTGGTCCTGGTCAAGACAATCTCCTGAACTCCAAACTGAATGTCAGAATGGGAAAGAAAGGTGATTTAAGCAATTTTGAGCGTGGCATGGTTGTTGGTGCCAGACGGGCCGGTCTGAGTATTTCACAATCTGCTCAGTTACTGGGATTTTCACGCACAACCATTTCTAGGGTTTACAAAGAATGGTGTGAAAAGGGAAAAACATCCAGTATGCGGCAGTCCTGTGGGCGAAAATGCCTGGTTGATGCTAGAGGTCAGAGGAGAATGGGCCGACTGATTCAAGCTGATAGAAGAGCAACTTTGACTGAAATAACCACTCGTTACAACCGAGGTATGCAGCAAAGCATTTGTGAAGCCACAACACGCACAACCTTGAGGCGGATGGGCTACAACAGCAGAAGACCCCACCGGGTACCACTCATCTCCACTACAAATAGGAAAAAGAGGCTACAATTTGCAAGAGCTCACCAAAATTGGACAGTTGAAGACTGGAAAAATGTTGCCTGGTCTGATGAGTCTCGATTTCTGTTGAGACATTCAGATGGTAGAGTCAGAATTTGGCGTGAACAGAATGAGAACATGGATCCATCATGCCTTGTTACCACTGTGCAGGTTGGTGGTGGTGGTGTAATGGTGTGGGGGATGTTTTCTTGGCACACTTTAGGCCCAGTGGCGGCTGGTGACATTTTGTTTTGGGGGGGCGCAGTTGGGCGGCGCGGTTTAAATAGCACTCCACAATGAGAAGAAAAGAGGTTTTGAGTAGAATATTCTAAAAAACAAAGCTTTATTTCAAGAAAACACAGTGCTCAACACTGTCCAATAACAACTATCAACAAACTGTAACTTTGGGCATGAGAGGTTCAGAGCAGAATGGTTTAAGAAACATTCAATGTGGTGGCCAGAGCAACTTCAGGGAATACATTGACGTAGCATTCAAACTGGGGGCCCTGCAGTAAGGTGGCACTGGTGAGAATGACTTTGAAGGCAAAGCGTTCCCTGGTGTGTCCAAGTATGGTGTCACAAACCTACAGATAAATATATAGAGAGAGACAGAGACAGATAAGTTGTGGGGAAATATCTACTACAAACAGGCTTCATACTACAGACAAAAAACTATGTTTTGTGTGTCTTGATGGCTCAGCAACATAGACAAAAGGCCAGGAGCCACCTTGATGGCTGTAGCTATGACACACACACACACACACACACACACACACACACACACACACACACACACACACACACACACACACACACACACAAACTTGTTGGGGGTTGAATTGGTATTTTAGATAAAGTTATAGCCTGATATGATATCCACCCAAATCTAACAATGTCCAACATGTGTTCTGCTGTGGGAAAGATAAAACATTAAACTCTAACAGGCATCTGCTGATTTTGACACTCACCTCTGCAGCAATCCTTCAAGCTCATCTTCCTTCACAGCCCGGCGCTTCCTCGGCTGCTCAGAGCCACTGCTTTGCTCCACACGGAGCCTCCAGCTAGCAGCTCCGGTTAGCATGTAGCTTGGTGCATGTAGCTTCACTGCCTTGCTGCTGACTTTTTAAATCCGGACGTTCGGGTCCCAACTCTTTCAGCCTCTTCTTGTCAACATCTGATCGTGGATTGAAAGGTGTTTCGCGTAGAGATACCACAGAGTTTTCAGTCGCCATACTAACATAATCAAAGTCTCTGCTAGCTGTGTTGCTCGCGTAGCTACATGGGATGTGAGGGAATGATAAAGGTCTCTGATTGGACGAATAGTCCAATCACGTTGCAATAAGAAACGATGTCATTGGCTAGGGCGCAGATTCGTGCGCCCGAAGATTCACGTTTCATCCGCCAATGAGAAGCTGTCCTTGCCGTCACGAGGGTGAAATGTTTGTTAGCTTTCCATAGACTCACATTTGGCCGGCGCCCCGAGAGGGGAGGGGCTTTTCTCAGTAATGATGAATGGCGATATATTATATTTAACTTAAGTGGTTGTTGACAGGGGCTTACGGTCTCCCACACACACATTTAGCGCGTCAACACAGTATATTTCTTATTTAAATTATTTGATATATAATGTTTTTTGACAGTATATATTATATATTTTTTTCTTCTTTTTTTTTTTTCATCGCAAAATTTTAGGAGGGGCGGCGCCCTAGCGCCCTCTATTGACGCACCGCCACTGTTTAGGCCCCTTAGTGCCAATTGGGCATCGTTTAAATGCCACGGCCTACCTGAGCATTGTTTCTGACCATGTCCATCCCTTTATGGCCACCATGTACCCATCCTCTGATGGCTACTTCCAGCAGGATAATGCACCATGTCACAAAGCTCGAATCATTTCAAATTGGTTTCTTGAACATGACAATGAGTTCACTGTACTAAAATGGCCCCCACAGTCACCAGATCTCAACCCAATAGAGCATCTTTGGGATGTGGTGGAACGGGAGCTTCGTGCCCTGGATGTGCATCCCACAAATCTCCATCAACTGCAAGATGCTATCCTATCAATATGGGCCAACATTTCTAAAAAATGCTTTCAGCACCTTGTTGAATCAATGCCACGTAGAATTAAGGCAGTTCTGAAGGCGAAAGGGGGTCAAACACAGTATTAGTATGGTGTTCCTAATAATCCTTTAGGTGAGTGTAGTTATATGATGCTGCCACAGGGCCACCTATTTGCCAAATGGCACTAAATTCCTCAAATCTCCACTTGTTCGCCAAATGTGGTTGTAATAGTAATACTTTTTTTAATATAAGACCTGCGCTCAGGTAAGGGCCATCTATAGCAAAATTGGAAGGAACTTTACAAATCTGAAGAAAAAAAAAGAAGTAATTTTTTGACCTGGCCAAGAGATGTTCTGTATCAAATTTGGTGACAATTGCTCAAAATGTGTAGGATCAGCAATATAAAAAAAGAGATTTGGACACAATTCAATGGCAGAAAATCTAGATGTAAAGGCTTATATGGATAGGTCCACCCACACTGCACTTCCTTGGATCCCCAGCAATACACCCACGAAGTGTGAAGTAGATCGGATGAAAGGTTCTTGAGATATGCTGAGGACATACCTACAGGCGAACGGACAGAGATTATTTGCTTTATAGTTTCATGTTCGATAAATACGTTTGAAACCACATGCATCAACCCCCCCCCGAAGACAGCAGACATGCTTTGAGCAGCTACTCTGTCAGAAGTGCAATAGAGGACGAGCGATTGGAGCATCTTCTGACACTGCGGCCAAGCAAACTGTGGGTTGAGAGGATTCGTTGCGTCAAGTTGTTTTAACCCTCTGGGGTCTTGCGTCACGGCGGCGCGATATACAGTGTTACATTTTTGTAAATATTCAGACCTCCGCGAAAATACGGCGCAGAAAAAAGAATCCGCTACTGTTAGAACCGCCAAACTCTGCAGTTTCCGACCCCCTCCTCTGTGTTCTTCTGTGTCCCTGTAACAGAAGCTGACACTCCTTTCACTGTGATTAGTCAATTCAGGTGTCCATCAAAAAATGGAAAGGACCTACCCACCCAGCTACGCTGCAAAGGACCTAGGATACAATAACCTACACACCTGAGGTTTATATATTGTAGCGACCCTGTACAGGCGTCTGTTGGTGGGGAGGGGTCGGTCTCTCACTCTCTCCGGCCATCACAGGGAAGCAGCGTGCTCTTGGTAGGGTTGCGGCCTGTGATTGGTGGAGTAGGGGGGCAGGGCTGAAGGCTTCGACTCCTGCGAAGGATTATGCAGAGAGAAGGGATCCACTTGAAGATGGGTATGTGTATTTACTAACTCAACTTTGTTTTAGCATATTTACGCTAGCACAGTGAACACATTTAGCTGGTCCCGATCCCTTCGGTGGTTTTCCCCGGTGCCCTAGTCTGATTCTGAGACGGGGCTGGCTGTTGGGGAGCTAGCAGGGAGCTAGCGCTAGCTCGTGCGAGCTAACAGGAGATAGCTTGCTACAGTGGGGACACCACTGCAGGTAGCATCAGCTTATTACCCGACTGCATCGTCAATATCACTTAGTACTAGTGCTGATCTTTGTTACGTGTTTGTAAGATGTAACGTCACTAGACCCTTTCACGGACGCGTTCTAGCGAAAATTCCGATAAAATCCCACTTAAAATATTGATAAAAATGATCCTATCACGTTTTCAGCTGATTGAATGGTGTCAAGTTAAGCTTTAACTTCTTACCTTTCGAGCAAAATATTGTTTTAATTTTTAGAGTTAGTTTTAACTTTACTAGAGCCAGTAAAAGGACGCTAACGCCGGTAAATTAGCCGTGAGCTATTATCAGCCAATTGCGGACGCACTTCTATCCTCGTAGTTAACACTCGGCGCTGCTGTTTTTTGGGGGATATTAACTTGTTTCAGGGCCACCAAAATGCAGTCAACACATCCAGGATCGTAGTTATGTCCTTCACAATAAGATATCACGTTTCAACAACTCCAAACTATGCAATAAAAGCTCCGTAATTTCGGAGATACTTTTCAGAGTAAAGATTGTCGCCCGAGCGTCGCCCGAGCGTTCTTACTGCTTTCTCTCATTAAAGTCCCTTTCCTATAGTATTTAGACATGTAAACGTCCATATATATTCATGAAATTTAACACGTAGATTCTTTGATATGTATAAAGTAATACTACTTAAACTTTTCTGGCGACCGCTGACGAAAATGCCGGCAAAAAGACCGGAAACTGCGTCACGTCGGCTACGTCCGGAAATGGATAACGGGAGCTAACGGCGTCCGTGAAAGGGTCTAGCGACGTTAACGCTAACTATCGATATGTGTGTTACATTAGCAATGCGCTAACGTGCCAACGTTGCTAACATAACGTTTAGCTCGTGCCCGGAGCTCTGTTACTGTTTAGGTGTGTAATCGTAACTTTCTTTCATTGAACTTAGTACTGACTGGTAGTTATTTATTTTACAGAGAGGACTCACAGCTGTCAGGGTCCAGTGGACAACATGCAGCTTCGCTACAGCCACCTCTACCTATGCTGTCGACGTGGAAGACTGAGAAGGCCTGGACACTTGTTTACCAGGTAGGTACACAGCTCAGCTGCACATGTACACCTGTTGAACTGTTCAAACTACTAACTAGTAGTCATTTATTTTACAGAGAGGATTCACCACAGCCATCCCCACCAGCCCGGGTCTGCTTTCTATTTCTGAACATGTATATTGTGTAAATATTTTTATTTATTTATGAATAATACATTTTTTATTTGAAAACAAAAAAAATGGTCATTTTTCATTTGCACACACCCATGAAGCTTTAGCTGCAGAATGAAGTCATTTCTCAGTCCCATTTCTATCATTTTGGTGAAAGGTGTGACAGACCACATTTCTGCTCAAAATAGATAATACAAAATTTGGTTTTAGACATTTATTTACATGTATCTACCATTGTATTTATATATTTCACTGCTTTTGTGAACCTAAGACCTTTGGTAAACCAATGTCAAGCATCAAAACGTTTCGTCCACATGAGTAAAGTTATGTTTTCACTAGAGGTATGAAGATTTTTTTTAAATCGAGATTACATTTTTCAGCTTTAGGGCCATATTATCTCTTTACATTTTTGCCTTATGACAATGGTGCCTTATTATATAGAGCGCTGAGCTTGTTCTGCAATGTTAGATGTAACACATCCTTTAAAAGGTGAATTTAATTAATTATGTAAAATCGAGGAAAGGCCTAAGACCCTGAAGGGTTAATGAAGAAGAAAGTCAATAATTTAACTTTTTCTGGCATGCTTGGAGCAACTGTGAGCTGATCTCAAGCTGTGCACACAGCCCCAATAATTTCCCACACAACAGAATGTCACAGTAAAGGGAGTAGTTTATCATGGCGACGAGTTGGAAGAGTGCAGATTATTACAAACTGCTGCCTGCAGCCCATCATCTAACACTTCACTGCGGCCGCTCCTGTCTGTCCCATTGGCTGGTTGATTATTTAAATGTTTTTGTGATCAATGATCTCAGAGACAAAAACATTGCATTTCCCGGCAGCTAATTCATAATAAAACAATCAGGTTGTTCGCCAATTGAAGGCTTTTAATGTTAAGTAGCAGAAGCAGGAAATGTTACAGCTCTGATAAAGCTGTAGGAGAGTGAACAATAAACAAGGAGGCTGATAACCGGGAGATAGAAGAACAGGAATGCAATGTTTCTAGCGAACGCCTTGGTGAGTGTGTATGTATTTTGAATCCAGCAGGAACAAAGTCAGGCCTATGTTCCCTCAGCTTCGTGACTGGTCCATGTTAAAATATATCTATAACTTGTTGTGATAGAGCGCTAACACTATCTGATAATAGACAGTGGTCTAGCTTGTACTCTTTCCCTTTGTTGATTGGGTTGTTTAGGTGAGAATATCAGGGTAAGCCAATCAGAGGCAGACTAGGGAGGGTCATGCCTTAGCCACTGTAGGCTTTTGTTTTGGGGATAGCATTTCGTCGTTCAAATGCGATTTTGGTCGAATGGGAGATTTTTCTGAATATTGGGATTTCAGATTAATGGGCCATCGGAACAATGGCATGGCATCGGCAGACGTACTGATGTAAGGGAACATAGGTCTGAGGAGATATAAGACTAAATAGTGATGATAAAATAGGGTTGAGGGAACAAAGGTCTGAGGGAACATAGGGCTGAGGAAACAGACTCACTCAGTCATTAACAATGACTCTACTATAAAAAAAGGTCATTACTGATTATAAATCAATTGATTCGCTATTGCGCAACAAAATGCTGATCATCAATTGCTTGATGTGTGATGTCTGGGTGTATGAAATAATACAAATCCTAAGGATTCTAATGTTACATTATTTACTGTTAAGTCTAATTTTAGCAGCGTAATAAATAAACACAACTTTATTTGGGAACGTGCACCATGTAAGCACAATAAACATGAGCAACTTATAGGTATTGCTTTGTAGTGTGTCTAAAGACCTAAGGAATGGTAATAAGGCCTCTTCTCCGAACAAAATGATACACATTAAACAAGCTTGTACCTGTGGTAGGCTGTGGAGTAAAAGCAGCCCTTTGGTTTTCTACTAGGAACTCATTGTAAGTCACCCTGGATAAGAGTGTTTGCTAAATGCCTGACAGGTGTAATGTAGCAGCAAGGGGAGGGGGTATAAGGTGACACTGCCCAGTCCAACCCCAGTTCCCAGCTCCTCACCGAGCAGATCCACTGGCACAGACAGGGGTTAAGCCCCTTGCTCAGGGGCACCTCAAACTATTTACAGAGACAGAGCAGCTCCGGCAGACTGTTGACCTTCCAATCACGAGCCCACTTCTTAACCCCCAAACTCCCCTGCCACCATACCACCCCCACCCCGGCTCAGACTGAACCCTAACCCCTCCCCCTCCTGCAACCAGGCCTGATTAATGTAAAATGGTAAAGTGGATGAGACAGAAGAGGCAGAGGTTATTCTTCCTCTCCGTCTCACTTGCTCTCTCTGTCTCGCTGCATATATCCGCCTTCGCCACAAGCTACCCTGTGTTCACGATGAAAATCTTTCCCTCAACACTGATTAAAAGTTCCTTTAATCTAACTTCTTTCTTTGTATCCGTCTCACTGATTTAGACTCTTAATCTTTCTTCATCACTGCACTGTCCTCAGGTGTCCCCAACTACTGATTGCTATGTGTCAGCACTTGAAGGTGCACCTTGGTAAAACCCGGGTTTTTGGTTGTGCATTGACGGGCATGACCCTACATGCACCTATGCACTGATGGGCATTTATTGTGTCAAATTTGCTCCGTCACAACTCACGCTGAGTTTCTTTTTTTTTTCTTCTCTCTTTTCCTGCAATGCACCCATAGACTGTATATAAAAAGTGGACGTACTCATCGTGACGTCACTTATTGGTTCGTGGACTGCTGTTTTGAAGCCTTGAGTTTGACGATTTTACCGTCGCCATCTTGGGATACAACTGACGGCAAGTTGTTTTTTTTCGCAACCAATGAACGGAGGTTACCATATTTGGAATGCAGGTGGAGTGACGTAGAGACGCCATAATAATATATCTGAGTGCAAGCATACAGTTGAGGCAGAGGCGGATCAAATCCAAGCACATGCGGACGATCTTTGAGCGTGAGGTAAGGGTTGTGAGGGAAAGGACTGCAATCTGAATGTGAAATGATGAATCATGCACTAGCCACGCTCTTGTAAAAAGATAGGGAAAAAAGTTCCTCTGTCCAGTTCCTAAAATATCCTCCCAGTAAAGGTCCAAACCTCATAATGTCCAGCCATAATCTCGCAATATCACACGAAAATCCATCTGTTTAATAAGTAAAACATTTGGGTATGGACCAATCGGCTTCCTGTGAGTCATGGATTAGGTGTGCATGACACGACGGGATGGAGAGGCAGCTCAATGGCGACTACTTGTGCTGCAAATAATCAGTTACATCTGCACCGAATATGTCTTCATTGAATGGAGAGCAAAGAATGACACTGGCTTGTCTCCATGGAAAAGATGTTTTTGCTCTTCTCTCGCCTGGCTGTGGAAATTAGGTTAATAGCCCTCCCTTTCGTCTGTCAGCTGAAAAAATCAACATTCCTTATCATTTCATCAATACAGATTGTCAATTTTCAAAGTAGATTTTGAACATCCAAATCGAATTGAATGGAGTAACTGATATTCGCATGCACGTATAGGTGCAGATTGGTGAGCCTGGAACTCTACTTGGTTTTAACAGGGGTGAAAGCTAACTCACTGATGTAAGTCAATCCAATCATGGTCACGGTGTCATCCTACTTCGGTTAGACCGGGGAAGACTTGAATACAGTCTTGTTGCCAGAAAGGAACAGGGTCAGTAGCTTCATGCTCCATGCTGTTACCTGGAGTCACACCCAAGTACATCTCAGATGTTAACACATTGTACGTTCCCGGCCGCAACCTGAGGCTCTCGGGCAAGGCCCTGATAGTCATTCCACAATCTATGCTGAGGTCCATGGGTGAAGGGACCTTTTCTGTTCGGGCCCCCGAGGGTGACGGGACCTTTTCTGTTCGGGCCCCAACTCTCTGGAATAACCTCCCTAGAAATGAAATGCATTATTAATTATTTGTAGGACCTCTCTTGATGCTGTTCTCTTTAGCAAACTGTCGGGAAACGACCAATTTGATTGGCACAATTGAGTGGATCCATTGGCATAATTTTCCGTGAAGAATATTACTTATTCTCGTTAATTTATAAAAAAAAAATGTTCACAGGTCGGGATATAATTGTCACTAGATCCGAATTGCGGTCTACCATTCTGTGAAGCCCGGTATAGAGTATGTATATATGCATGTACTGTATATGTTTTGAGGCTTTGTTGCCTGGACTGAAAGATAACTCAGCCTGTCAGTCCTACACAGCAGATTCCAACACTTTAGTTCCACTGACTATAAGCAAGCGTAACCTAAACAGCTTGCAACAAAACATCCCTCTTGAAACTTAAGTTATGATACCAGAAAATATATATCTGTATGTTTTCATACAGTGAGTTGAGTATCAAGAGAATGTAGTTTGTGCTCAGTTTAGTTTGAGCCGCCCAAGGCTAAAGGAGTATCATTGTGTTTCATAACCTCAATTAACTCCTTGTCAATGGCTTATTGGATCTCAATATTCCTGCTTTCCTTGACATGCAAGTCTTAGTGTATTGGGAAAATGGCTGGCCTAGGTCAATAATGATCAACCACCAAAAGGCATTGGCTGTACAGTGTATAGCTAAGCAGACCTCGGTTTGTGTACAGACTACGCACTTTAAACACAAAGAACGAGAAGAACGGTTTATTTTTTCATGAGGCCCAGGATTCAGCCCTGGGGTTCACCAAATCAAGTCACGTTCATCAATAACCTGCTAATAGAATCAGTTTGTATTAGATTAGTGACTTTCAAAAATAGTAATTCAAATAAAATAATTGATACGTGACATGATTTAAAAAGCTTAACTTCATATATACAGTGTGTATACATATAGATTATGAATTGCTTCCTGAACGGTTACAAACAGCAGATGGATTAATTTGCATGTAAATAATTTGGTAACAATAGCAATCAAGCCCGCTGTGCTTGTGTCCTACTTTACAACAAGCCTCATAAAAAGGTGTACAAGGTGCCTCTTTTTTAATTCGGTGTCTATCATTTTCTACTTGTTTATAACACACACTTTATTTGCAGTGTAATATTTGTTTTTCCCTGAGCTCTTTGTGACGCCAAATAACATAATTATACACATCAAACGCATTAAAGTCAGTCACTGATTTCTGAATTCCCCCACTTGGGTACTGATGATGGCTGATGCAGGATGACATCACCAATTCATGTCAACTCTTGTTGGTTTGTTTGTAAATTATAATTTTTTTAAGTTAGTATGAACGAACGGGACCAAATTAAACAAAAAAACTGTTGCGAAAGCGCCCAAACATGTTCCACCGAGGAACAACCTACGTTTGTTATTGGTCTTTTGGAAATGACAGAGGAGAGGCCCTGAGAACTATTTTCCACGTGCCGTCCGCTGTCCATTTGACAGGGTATTAATTTGATACCAGCAAAACTTGTAAATATGTCAGACATGGAACAAAAATTAGATATAACACTTTGTTTCTGTTTCAAAGTAAAAGCCACTTACTGTCTTTCTGTGGACACGAATCCCTTAATCTGCTGACAGAAGACTTTTATTCTGAAATATTTGCAGGAGAATGCTGTGACTTGCACGTCTCCAAAAATGAAT
The DNA here is from genome assembly GCA_038501785.1 of Myoxocephalus aenaeus. NCBI lineage: Eukaryota > Metazoa > Chordata > Actinopteri > Perciformes > Cottidae > Myoxocephalus > Myoxocephalus aenaeus. The sequence continues at coordinate 1,410,507 of JBAMJR010000160.1, read as the reverse complement.
AGAGCGATATGAACATGAAAGAATAATCGATAAATCACTAAAAGAGAAAATATATACGTTATTTTCATGTACTGCATTGTTGTTGTTTTAAATCTATACTTGCAATGTTAATATGTGACTCATTCGTCTCCTCGAATATAAAGCTAGAAAAAATTCAGAGCCGCACATCAAAGTTAATATTGATAACTTGTGCAGGTAGTTTCATCAAGATAATGATTCATTAGATGTTCTTGTTGTCGGAGTGAATGAGTGAATGGCTCCCACCTGAGTTCAACACACAGGAAATGTGTTTAGAGACGGACCATTATTTAAAATTTCTCTTGTTCCATATGTTATATTATTTTTACAAAGAAGCCTCTGATCTGCTCCAGTTGTAAGTGTAATTTAGTGTTGATGCTGTTTTCTGTAAATGCAATCTTAACCATGAACTGCAATGACCATGGCTCATGCCCTTCAGTGTGTTTTCAGTTCATGAAAGTTAACGGTAACATTGTACTTGGCTCCACCCTCTCGTGTGTCTTCTGGTTGCAAAAGTCAAGATGCCGACGCTCAAAATGTCAAAGTCGAGGCCAACAAACCAATGGATGACGTCACGGTGACTACATCCACTCCTTACATCTATGATACAATCACAAATGAATAAAGGGATAATATGTGCAAAATATTCTTAATTAATGAAACATCCAATCAGCAATGTAGAAATTACGTTCTGTTCCCTGCTAACACCAAGCAGGATGGGAAAACTATTTATATATATATATATATATACATATATATATATATATATATATATATATATATATATATATATATATATATGTATATATATATATATATAAACAATCTGCACCACAATGTAATTCCTTTTCAGATTCTGGGTCAATGTATTGATGAATAAAAATAAAACATGTTTTTCTTTTTTCTCCAACTGCAGCAAGCATTCTGAATTTGATCCTCTGATTGGCTCCTTCTCCATGGCAACGGCAGCACAGGCTCGTGGGCATTGTGTTAATTAGAGCCGTCTGCCATGCCAAACATGAATACGACATGATTGCTCAAGTGAAATAATGAACACTGATGGCCATGACATAAACCTGTAGCATTCTGACATTCTTCTGGAGACTGGATTTATTTTCTATGTTGGGGAACATATCAGTGTGAGAAAACTTGAATTTACCGCCAGGGGGAAAGAATTCTGGAACACACAACTCCCAGTACAGCCACAGAGTCATGTCACCACTCTTCTGCTTTGAGTTTATCTTGTATTTCATTTCCTGCTCCCAGCAACAGATTCAGGAGTATTACAAAACACACGACCCTTCTTCCCCAGCATTCAAATCCGGAACAATTTAGCCAGAAAATCTCTGGTAGGATGCACAAACACAACCGCACTTGAATTGAATAGAATGCAATTAAATTAAACTGACAGATGAGAGCAGTTCAGGTCCAACAATCATGTTTTATTTGTTTTATTTAATTTTTTTGCTCAGATTACTGCTGTTCCTGCATGGAACAAACTCTTTGTTCCATGCAGGAACAGCAGTAAGCTGAGCAAAAAAATGCATTCATTAGCACCCTACGTGGAGCCTGTGATGATGCAATACCTAAATCAATAACTGCCTCATCTGTTCACCTACGCTCCGATTAACAGTATTGTTACGCGCACACAGAGCACACTCCCACGTGAATTTGACTCAAAAGAAGCCGCATTAATTAATTGAAATGCTTTCAAGAGCACATGAACACACAGACACGAGAAAAACACTCGTAAAACATTTAATTCACACATGGAGCAGGTGTGTTGACAGCAGTACGGTGTTGGTATCGCTCGGGGCTACACAGACACAGTTCCGGTGATTAGATGGAGCCGGGGTCAGTGAGACTGAAAGGGCTGATGGCTGATCCCTGGCTTTAGACTGAGCCCTCTGAGAGATGGGCACAGTGTGGGGTTGTATTGTATTATACTCAAGGGGTAGACGTTTATGTATTCACACCGGCAAAATAGCCCATGCCTTTCAAAACGGAGCCCTGGGACATTACACAGGTGCTTTGGGTAATGGCTGGCCACATGCTCCGAAGAAAACCCCTCGGCAAAAAAACCCTCGGGTCGGAGTGATCGTTTCCATTTCATATCGTCCAATCGATGTTACTCACAATCGCTGAGTGATGAGGCTCAGCAGGTGGACCCGCTCAGCCAGAAACATCCTATACTCTTTAAACATTCACGCTGCAGTTGCCATATTATACATTATAACCATATATGGTAATACTTTTTTTTACTTTTAGTTATTCCGTTGCGCAATGTGTAATGTTTGAGATCATGGCTGCCACACAGTCAGGAACACGGCCTCCGATTGGTCGAATAGGTCAGGAACACGGCCTCCGATTGGTCGAATAGGTCAGGAACACATGTCGACCAGACTCAAACCAACGCATCAGAAGTTGCAAGTGGTCAATTCAAAACAATAATAGATTTTTTTCCACAAAGGGAAAATGGATAGCTAACTGCAGAAAATATTCAGTGTCGGATTTATCATTATGGATGTATTTTGTTAAGTCTCCAAGACACTGCAGTTCAAGGCTGGATTACATGGCTTCTGATAGTGATACGATCGCACCAAAGCCCCCATCGAAATGACACAACAGATAGCTTTTCTATAAGACATACTTTGGTACATGGACTTGTTCTTGGACAGCACCTTTCTAGTCTTCTGACCACTCAAAGCGCTTTAACCCTCTGGGGTCTTGCGCAGGGGCGTCTCTAGGATTTTGACACATCTGGGGCTTAGCCCAGAAGAGTGAAGCAGCGACATTTTTAGACATAGAAACACTCTCCACATACCCTACAGGTACCTGCTCTTCTGGACTGAATTGAATTGAGGCATTTCATGGTTACCAGTTAATACCAAATAGGCTAGCAATTTTCACAAACTTCCCTCAATAGCCCAGGCACAAAAATGCCCCATTCATCATGTTGAACATACCAACAGCAACCATTCAGCAACAGTAAACATTGAGATGTTTAATGAACCATGCATCTTGTCATGTACAGTGTTTACATTGTACATTTAATGCTCTTTACATACTCATATGTATTTATTCTTTAACATTATTTAACATAACATACTCTTTAACATAATATTTAGACATAAGATGCTAATAATGCTAATAGTGCTCAACCAACACAAACACTTAAAGTAGTGGTTCTCAAACTTTTTCTGTAAATAACATTTTGTGATTCCATCTGCGCTTTTATAAATAACAGAATAAAGAAAATTGCAATCACTTAAAGTTTCAAGTAAATCAGATTGCTCCATCAGAATTTTTTTTTAATGTTTTAATTGCAATCACTTAGATCAATGAACAAGAAGTTGTATCTGTGCAAAAAAAAATACTAATATTTAGTTACTACTAAATAGCTCATTGTGGAAAACAATAAGCTATTAATTTTTTTGCCAAACAAAACAGAATGAGTGCAGATATGTGAGCATCAGGTTGCATCAGTATTAGTGGAGCAGTGAGCTGCTTTCCTCTACACATCTTTTTAAAACAGGGTTGTAGATTTGATACAATTCATGTTCAACGTTGAGATCTGTTTTCTGTTTTGAGACACGCAGCAGCAGGAAGGACATCACGGAGACTTCTGGCAAAACGGCAAAAAATAAGGGAGTCGCGCATGCGCAAGCGTAACCTGTTAACGGCGTAACCATTTACCCGAAAGTACAGGCATTTCTCCATGTATTTATTAATGACTTAGTTTTATGTCCGTGTACTTTGTACTTTTGTAATGTGTGAAGCCAGCAGCTCATTGTTGGTAGAAGACACGAGCACTTTGTCTCTTTCACCTGGAGCAGGAGAGCTGCTCCGGTGCGAGGAGAACTCCGGTTGTTCCTCACATGAGAGCTGCTGTTGCCATCTTCACCCTTGGAGCGTTTAAAATGCAGATATAGCGGTCTGCTTTTCACGCGACATATTTTTCGACGCTCTCTGTCCGCTGTTGTGTGCTCAGTGCTCACCTGTGTGTGTGCGCGCACGTGTCTGTGCGCATCGCGGTGGAACTCCGCCGTGCGCGATGCAGAGCAGAGGAGAAGTGTTAACGCGACCATTTAGAGACAGAAATGACAAACTGTCGTGTGGATAAGATCAATAAAATACGTCCGTTTAGTTTGTTTAATAACAGAACAAGGTGTAGACCTGTTCTATAGGAAAGAGAAACTTAAATGACGACTTGTATAATAGGGGGGCGCACATTGGCGCACACTGCAAGTGCGCCTGCTGCCTGACGCCGCTGTTTTGGGTGAATGACGTATTTTCTTTTTTTTTGAAAATTAATATTCGGGGCTAATTAAAAAACATCCGGGGCTTTTTCGCGGAGGATATCTCCGCGAAAATATGGCGCAGAAAAAAGAATCCGCTACTGTTAGAACCGCCAAACTCTGCAGTTTCCGGCCCCCTCCTCTGTGAGCTGCTGTGTGAAAGAAAAAAAATCCTGGACAAATAGTATCTCAAGGAGACTTTCCCTACAGATCTAGTCTGAAAGTGGTTTGTACTGCAAATGCAAATGTTTCTTTTTCCACGAATAGGTGCTGGAAAACAGGTGGGTTGCCTCATTATCGGAGTCGTACCTAAAGTTTACCCTGAGCTCAAAACACAGATCAAACCATGGCCTGTCAAGCTTCTCTTTACTCGTACCATGAATTAAAAGATTTAAATAAGAGAAAAGAAGCATGATGCTGATGGATAGAGGAGAGGAGGGATATGGAGGGATTAGCAGGAGGGGAAAGGCGACTTGGATCCAAACTAAAGGTCAGTGTGGATCAAACACTGATCCTCAACCCTCTGTGTACTGCTGCCAACCTGCCACATTGTGTGTGTGTGTGTGTGTGTGTGTGGGGGGGGGGGGGGGGTCTGCAGCCCCCTCTGGAAATCTGGAGTCCCTTCGCTTTGGCTTTAAATGGGATAGGTCAACTGTGGCAACGCACACACATTAGTAGTGCTAACACCACGGATCACCCAGCCTCCTCGCGCTCCCTCGGTCTCTAACATTATTAGCTTCTCTTCACATGAATTGGTCGTTTGAAGGCGGAACACCATTAGTCAAAACAGGGACACGAAGAAAGCAGCGGCTTCATTACATTATATTTTTAAGGCAGACAAAATTGGTTTATTTATTTGTTCATAATTGAGATTTTTTTGGTTGGGAGTAACAAAACAAAACAAAAAAACAAAAAATTCTCTGGAAATGACTCGCCACTCCAATCACAGTGCAACAGGACCGTGAGGTTGTTCACAATGCTTTCTATTCACCAGCAGAGGTGGGCCCCCGTTGCTGTTTAACAAGCCACATATAAGCTTTCAGGCATGGCACTAGTCCAAGGTCAATACTGATGAGTCATTTCACCTCCAAGTCCAGACTGTTGGGGAAATACAACTTGGTGTCTTCATCGGACGAATGCTCGTGCCGGGGGCCATCATCACAAATACTATGTCGAAGCCTCGCACCAGCTACAATTGTGGATATTAAATCCACAACTAATCCCCCAGCATTACCAGCACAAAGCGGTCCAGAAACCAGTTACGACTAAATCTACAACATGCCAACCTGTCTCGCTCTTAAAGAAGATTTAAAATGACCGCGGGATTATTATCCCTTGATTTTTGTCTCAGTAAGCTGCTGAAGCCCCGTCAAGTCTCCGCAATGATTCTTAAATAAAACACTGGATTCAATTAAGTCAGCGGTCCGATGTCAAACAGAATCTTCCTGAGGGCTGCACTCATCAAACACCACCGAATGCTCGTTCTAAAACTTTGAAGCTCTTGTAAAAACCAACAGCCTTTAAACCCATCATCACTCTTTTGCGCTTGGACTTGATTGCATCAGTACGTGTTCCGGGGTGATGCTAAATAAATTAAACACAAGTGACTCCAGTTCAGACAGACTGTATTTAGGTCTGTCGGGTTGTTATTTTACCTGGCGGGAGGAGAGACACTCTGTTCATTTATCTTTGTCAAAAAGTATCTGCAGGGTTGCTGTCAGAGTAGTTTGGTTCTCTAGGGCAAAGACTAGGTGGAAGAGCTGGGCTTTTGAAACTCCAAATCTAGCATTGAGATGGCGTAGAGAGCATTGATGCTGTGATTTTAGGGCTGTCCTAAGCCTCATACCATTTTAATATCCAGACCTGTAACACTGCAGCTTCTCCACAAAGCACGGCTGTAAATCAATAGAAGGTCCATTAGGTTTTATATCAAATGACCTGTGTGAGATCATAAGGGGTTATTTGATCTCAATAAGAAAAATAAGAAAAACAGACGTGTACTTTTACGCCTGAGCTCAAACAGTGACTTTCAAAATGATCAGATACTTTGATGTCAAAACTAGCAATTTCATTTCTACAAGAAATACAGATATAAATGCCATGATTACTATCATTTATGGCACAGTGGAAATGGGTGTTTTTCTTTGCCTGACATCAGACAGAATTGTCAACTATGTACACTCCGTTTCCATCTTCAGACTGGAAACCGTGGAACCACTCGAGTGATCGGCAGATCCTCGTGACACTTAACCCCAAATTGCTCGGCAGCAGTGTATGAATGGGTGTTCATGGTTATTTAGATATGTGCACGTGGCACCTTGCATGGTAGATCCTCCCATCAGTGTAGGAATGGGTGTGAATGGGTGAATGTAGTGTTTCAAACATTGAGTGCATGGAAGACTAGGAAAGTGCTATAGTACATGCTATAAGTACAGTCAACTTACCAGCCATGCATCAACCAGAATGTAACGTCATTTTAATTTAAAAGGTGATGTGTTGCCATGACAGCATACTTTATTCCCGTGTTTTAGGAGTGGTGCGAAGCGAGTTTAAAATAGATAAGTAAAACTAAACAGAACCCACCGACGATGTCAGGCAATAAGTATGGAAGCCCGTTTCCGCAAAAAAAAGAAGTCATTAATAGTAATTATGAGATAATAAAGTCGAAATTATGAGATAAAAAGTCAGAGTAACACATGCAACAGCTATTATTTGTTGAGCTAAAATGTCAACAGTTACGCTTGCATATCGTTTGCATGGTTAGACCGGCGAGGGGATAAGGAGACTTGTGAAGACAGAGCGGATAACAGGAAGGAGAAAAGCCAGCGTCACTGAAGCTCATGCACGCTTACTATCTCATAATTTCGACTTTCTATCTCATAATTATGACTTTATCTCATCATTTTGACTTTATTATCTCTTTTTTTTTTGTGATGGAAACGGGCTTCCATAATATTGAGACACGTCGTGCATATATCAAATTAATTTGTGAATGAAAGGGGGTCATTTCACATTCAAAACATTTTCTGCAGCCAAAATGCAAAATTGAAGGCATTGAGTTAACAATTCAGACATGTCGGAGCGATCCTCCCACATATCTCTGGGAGGGTTTGTGTCAATGTTTTAGATTACTTGTCAAGGTTGAAGATTCACAATATATTGTAAAGAGGTGGTAGCTGAAGCTTAACATTCTGGAAACAAACGAGGAAGTAGAGTAGAGAAGAGGGACCTCGATACACCAACAAACACAACTCAATGTCACACTGCCACTCGGTGGAGTTGGTGGATTCAAAAGCCTGACCCAAGAAAAATGATTTGACTTCCTCCAATATTAGCCGAAAACCTGGTGTGTGCTAACCCATTGATATGTTGACATTGAGATGGATTCATTAATAAATGCTGAGATATCGGCTCAAGCTATATGCTTGTCCACATACAAATACACCTTAAACAAATTAAATACAAGTTTTAATTGTGGTTTTACTGGAAAATAAATATTCTAACAGTTTGTAATTATGTCTGTATATACAGTGTGTGTCAGTGATTCTGCTATAAAGAAGCCTTAGTTCTTTATTTTTATTTACAACAGTGAAGAACAAGCCAAAATTGCTAAGCCAAGAACTAGGTTTTTATAATACAAACCTTCAACGTTGTGACATTTCCCCCTAGTCTCTCTGACTGGACAGCAGCCCAAATCATTTGGGCATTTCAATTCAAATGTAGCATATTCGTCAGCTGAACATTCAGTGAACTCTACTGCAGGAAAGGGGTTGACAAAATAGGTTTCCTTATTAGTGAGGCTGCCGAGTTCCTTCTCAAGGCATGCTCCACATTTGTTGAGTTTTGGTTTCAGAATGATGAAGACAGTAAGAACAATAAGATACACAATATAATATGTATATGATTTCTTCCTTGTAAAGTATCATGTTTTTCTCAAATGTTGTACACATCTCAAGGCATTCTATTATCTCAAATGGCTTATAACATAGTGCATATAGTAGCCGTGAATGGTAACAAGATCTCCCCGGGGGATGAAGCCCTTTAACTACCACGAGGTATTGGCTGTTTACAATGTTTGCTTCTGGCCCAGGCAACCATTGACCACTTTTACACTACACTTAGGCGATTGTTAATAAAGCAATATTGATTAATGCAACTTTATTTAGATTTTTTTAATGGCTCTCTACAAGGACGTGAGGTGTGTGAAACAGTGCCATTGACTTGGGGCCTAACAGCCTTTGCGTTGCTGAGCGCTTCATGTTTTACCGCTCCACGCCTTGAGTTGACTAAAATTCAACTCTGAGCAGAAAAGATCATGTTTTTTTTTCTCATTGTGGTGGCAACATTACCAACCACAGTTCCTATGCTCTGAACAGATAACAGGAGGCAAATTAGTGAGGCACTTGAGATTGTGTTTCCATTCAAGCTATAGCCTCCTATCTACTATTAGGTAGCGTAGCAACAATAATTAAAAATTAAAAACTAGATGCAGCATATCTAAAAAAAAAAATGTTCGGGAACCATAAAGGAAGTGTGGTGCCCCTTTCTTCCGATCAGGGTCGTAACCTCCGATGCTGCACCAAACAACATCCAGTCCCACGGTTACCATAGCAGCCTGACGGTCCTGGTGAGCGTGTGAATGGATGGCCGAGTGGTATAGATGCCAGGTGACATTTAGCAGGCAACTTGGCAACTGGGGTTAATTCCTCATCTATAGCGCCAGCGGAAGAACCTCAGAACCTTATTGATGGAATGAGAGAGCGAGGCTATAACTGAACAAAGACTGAAGTGGAGACGGGGGAAAAGGATTGAGAAAATGCAGGGCAGGCGGGAGAGACGACTTCTCACCTCCTCTGTGTCAACAGCGATAATGAGCCACTAACGCAGTGGAAAATACCGGGGGGGGGGGGGGGGGGGGGGGGGGCGTGTGAACTGCTCGCGGCACATGCTACATGTTAGCAACAGAGTTTAGCCCTTCGTCCACGGAGCCCGCGGTTTCGCGTGGTGACACTTGAAACTTTTCTCTAAGTTTCTAAAATATTCACAGCACCCCGATAATACATCGCAAAAATATAATTTTACGTCTGGCGGAAAGAGACAGCTTCCTGCTTCCGGGTGCCTGCCCAGGCAGAGCCCAGCATAATTTTAACATCATCAGGCAAGCGAAAGGGCAGCAGTGTGTCATCTGACGCTGGAAAAAAAAAAAAAAAAAAATCCTTCTCTGTGATTAGTTGAGTCATATGTCCGTCGCCATTTCGTGAACTAAACAACCAATGTACACTCAGGAAAATCTCAAAAGGACAACCCACTTGTACAGCATGTACACATGCTACATTTTACAATCAACATGACGACAAAGAGATTCAACACGGAGGAAGCAAAACGCATGATTCTGGAGAGCAGCGAGGAGGAGGACGACGCGTCGTCAGAGCTCGAAGGCTTTAGTTCTTCTGAGGAAGATGGGTAAGTGTAGTTACTAAACTTTGTTACGTGTCTGTAAGGCTGCATGGTGCAAACTAGTAATGTGTACAAACTAGTAATGTGTACAAACTAGTAATGTGTACACTGTGCACGAGAGCCAGCCACGCGGTGCACACTGCTGTTCACGTTACTACGTCATGATCTAAGTAATGTTTATACACAGTCTGCTTTGTACAACACTCTGCTTCACGTTACTACCACTAATATTTATACATCCAATGCGGAGCACTATGCTAAAATTACTACCACAGTCATGATCTGAATAATATTTGCACATCCAATGTGGAGCATTCTGCTCAATCGTTACGTCATCTTTCTTTCAACTGACTAGTATTGATTTATTTTACAGAGAGGAGCACCAGCCGCCCCGACCAGCCTGGCCAGCAAAGAGGCAGCGTGTTGGACGGCAACTACCACGACCAGCAAAGAGGCAGCGCGTTGACCGACGACTAAAGACACCATCTCCAGCAAACAGGGCGCGTGCTGCCCGGCGACTGCTTTCACCTCAGGCCAGATCAAGAAAGACAGCAGCACGTGCACCACCTGCACCTACGCTGTCCTGGAGGACGGATGAAGACCCGGACACTGCTCCCCCCGTCATCAAGTTCCAGCCCGGACACCTGGTCCACATGTCAGTGCCACAGCAACACCCATTGAACTCTTCAAACTGTTCTTCCAACTAAGTCCACGGTGGGTCGCAGGGTTTGCGAGCTTTGCAGCATGAAGAAAGTGAGCAAAGACACGGCGTGGAAGTGCGAGGCGTGTAACGTTCCCCTCTGCCTGCAGCTGAACAGAAACTGTTTCCATGACTGGCATGCCATGGCATGAGGATATGCCATTGAAGCATATATACTTGTATATTGTAAATGGTCTAGTCTTTGTTCTGTTTTATATTTCTGAATATATATTCTGTACATATTTTCTTTTTTTTTGTGATGGTCATTTTTCATTTGCACACACTCCCTGAAGCTTTATCTGCACTATGAAGTCATTTCTCAGTCCCATTTTTATCATTTTGGTGAAAGCTGTGAAAGACCATATTTCTACTCAAAAAACGATAATAAAAACTTTAGTTTTAGACATTTATTTACATGTATCTAACATTTTATTCATATATTTCACTGCTTTTGTGAACCTAAAACCTTTGGTAAACCAATTGCCATCACCTAAACAGAGTCACCACCTGAGTAAAGTTAGGTTTTTTCAAGCGATATGAAGAATTTCCAAAAATCGAGATTCCATTTTTCAGCTTTAGTGTCATATTATAAAGTTTTTTTCTTTACACTTTTGCCTTACGACAATGGTGCCTCATTATATAGATAGCTGAGATTGTTCTGCAATTTATGATGTAAAACATGGGTATATATCTTATATGCAAGTGCCTTAAAAGGTGAATCTAAGAAAATTATGTCAAATCGAGAAAATCGACTGAAAATGACCTCCAGTGTGCAGTGAGTTAGACACACGTACTGTGTCCGGTGCTAACACCAAGGTCATTGCAGTAAAGCTTTTGGGAGTGACAGTAACAGTTTGGGAGATTTAGCTTTGAGATAAGAGGCTCGTATACATATTTACGTGTTACATAGGGTGACCAAACGTCCTCTTTTTCCCGGACATGTCCTCTTTTCGAGACCTAAAAAAAGCGTCCGGCAGGGATTCCAAAAACGTCCGGGATTTTGCTACGTCGGGGAAAATAGTTATTACCCCCTTACAAGTTTTGGAAATGGTACGTCCGGGAAAATAGTTATTACCCCCTTACAAGTTTTGGAAATGGTATCTCCCTCACGTTCCACCTTCTTGCGCAAGCTCTGACTGGAGAGAACTGTCATCGGTCGACCGATCTCAACGTAAATGTAAGTTCACGGCATGCTACACACTACATATTCACCTGTAGAGCCTTCAAAATGTGCAATTTAACAAAACATCTACTTAACCCTTCAGACACTACGGTCATTTTCTCGATTTTACATAATTTCTTAAATTCACCTTTTACAGGTACTTGCATATAAGATACATACCCATATTTTACATCAAAAATGTTCTAACAATCTCAGCTCTCTACATAATGAGGCACCATTATCATAAAGCAAATGTAATCTCGATTTTGAAAATAAATGACTACTGATCACTACTAAGTTCAATGAAAGAAAGTTACGATTGCACACCAAAACACGTAACAGAGATCCAACAGGGACTATGCTCAGAGCATGAGCTAAATGTGCTAACGTTGCTAATGTAAACAAACTACGTGCGTACCTGCCTTACGCCAGACTCGGGCAGCCGAAGGGAGCAGGACCAGCTAAATGTGGTTCACTCTGCTAGTGTCAATATGCTATTGCAACACAAAGTGTAGTAGCTAAATACACTTACCCATCTTCAAATGGATCCCTTCTGTCTGCATCTTTGTCGCAGGAGTCAAAGCCTTCAGGGTCTGACGCTCCTGTCGTCCTCATCGCCAAAATCGCCGCCACAGCTTCCTCTGTAGTAAAGTACGTTCTCGCCATAATATCTCTCTTCTTTATGACTGAAAACGCCAGAGTGTTTACAAAGCTCAGTTGAGTAGTTCCATATAGATATAAATCGACTTTGAGGATCTAACAAGCAATCTGTATTATTTATTCAGTCACATTAAATCAGTTTGACTGAGTGAAAGGTTACGATTTATAACTTAAGATTTTAATTTAACTTTTACTTTGAACTACAGTCTTATTACTTTTGACCGAATTGTTTGCAATTATATGTGTATCTATATAAATATATATATAACATTTATAAACATATTATATATACAATTATGTGTATCTATATCAGTATATAAAATACATATTTATGAACACAATATATATATATATATATATATATATATATATAAGGATATGTGTATATATATATAATATATATTTATAAACACAATAATATATATGTACATACAATGATATGTGTATCTGTGTGTGTGTGTGTGTGTATATATATATATATATATATATATATATATATATATATATATATATATATATATATATATGCACACTATATATATATACACAATGATATGTGTATGTCTGTGAAACCAGTGCAAAAAAAGCAGGGTTGTCATATTTTGTTTAACTGTAAAAATACTTTACAGTGAAGAATCAGAGTAACTCATGACAATGACAGCTGAGGTGGTGACGTCATCAAGTCAGCTGCTGTTCCAATTGCAGAAAGACCGTCCTGTGTCCTCCCGTCCTTGAGAGTCTGGACTCCCAAGTCCAAACTCCCAAGTCCAAACTCCAAAAGTTCACAAGTCTGGACTTAGCGTACTTGGTATTGAGAAACGGCCACTATTTCCGCCATTCACCATGTAAATAACCACTAGTTCTGCTTTATACTTGTTGAGGAAGTCCCACACACGCCGCAACATCAAACGCCCCCGTCTCTGGGTTCATAATATTATCCGTAGTCACACACAGCTCCGACTCCTCCAGGACAAGTGTCTGAATGAAGCCGCTTCTAGCGCTCCTTCAGGACCAGCAGCAGTTTGATTCAGTGACGGCAAGACGGCGGTGATGCCGGGCGGAGCTTCTCAACGGCGATTGGCTTTCGCAACTCCGCGTCGGGCGAAATTATTCGGAACGCCATTTCGCCTCTATCGCGGCGCCCGGCGAAAAATCCGCTTTTTCGCAACCCATTCACGTCTGTGCATTGATTTAACATGTAATCTGGACGCGCGAATATTTCGCAACTCTTCTGGTGTGAACACGGCATTAGAGCTCACGGGAGGAAGGCAGCGGAAGCGGAAAGCCTACTGATTCCTCTAGAATTTTTTTTCTTCGTATGATCACGGAGATATGAATATTTACCAAACGTAAACACTGTCAAGACGCAGTTCCGCGTCGGCCGTTTCGGAAGAGTTAAAGGCTCTAAATTAGTTTTTTCTTCTCAGACTCTCAGCCAGATATCTCCGCTTTTTACATCCACCAAACTTTCCACTTCCATTCCATTCAGTCAGTATTCTTAAGGTTTTTATTGTGGGGTTTGTTCATATATCATTCATTGATTTATACAACATTTAATCCTATAAAAAAAAAAAACACTCTGATGTACTCTGAAAAAAAAAAACATATTAAAAAGTCCATCTGTGAATCCTCTGTAAAATAAATTACTACTCGTAAGTATAAGTTCACTGAAAGAAAGTAACGATTATACACCGACACCTAAGGGAGATCCAACACTGACTATGCTCAAGACAATGCATGATCTAGGTGCTAACATTGCTAAGCTAACAGAGATGAATGAGATGAGATAAATGAGATGAGCAAAAAATGCTAACGTAATGTAAACACTACGGTAATAACGATTAACGGAGATTGAAAGCATCAATTAAATTCGAAGGCCCAGGTGGAGGAAGAAATTCAGCCAACAACCTTCTCTCGTTCCGAGTGGTCTCGTTGATTTATTTGTCCGATCACGAGCAAAGTATAAAAAGTACAAAACGTTGCATTTGCAAAGGCAGGAATGATTCAACCAGCTCTGAGACTGGACGGAAGCACTAATTTTATGCAGGAAACATCACCTTTTTATCTAATTTTTCGTGTGTCTGGGCGTCATTTATTTATTATTTACAATCTTATTGGTACTATCAGAAGGGGAAGGCGGTCTCCACCCTTATGATGTCCGACACATTGCATACAATGCTTTCTGTGTCTCTCTATCTACGTGTTTAATATCAAGACGTGTGAATGTTGAAGAGTGCAAACAGAGTGTGCCGTCGACTGCTGGAATGTATCAACCTAGATCTCATAGGCCGAGTCTACACTATCTCCTGCTGACTCCCAACTCCCTTCCTCTGGCCTTGACACTGATAATCATTAATAATCAGCGTACTTGAATAATTTTGTGTGATGATAAAAAAGTATTCGAATGTGTGTGTGAAACAGTAGCACAGTCAGGATGTTCAAGGTCAGATGTAAGGAGTCAGAGAGGGAGTGAAGCTCAGCTGTGACTGATACAGGATGGTACGGTAGAAACCAAAGAAAAGTCGAAGGTGAAGGGTTTTTAGAGCTTAGTTAGTCAAATTTGGACTTTGCACAGTGTAAAATGAAGAATTGTTTATGTGTACATTACAATGCATGAAATATGATAATTAATAAGGGATATTATTATGAAGGATTTGTAATTGTATGCATATGAAGGTCACTTTTATTTACTGTAAAATGATTAATGTGTGAATGAATGTTAGAGATTGCATGCTGCATGCTGCATGTACTGCCGCTTTAAGGAATTGTAGTTCTCTTGTTTGCCTGAGGTGGCGGAGTTGAACATTGACTTTTGAGACTTTACCGGTCAGAAGAAGAAGAGGAAGACTAGCTCCGTCACTTTAGCTGCGGGCCAATGGACGAGTAAAGCGGCAACCAGAGGTGTGACAACGGGACTTAATGAGTAGGAAGGGCTCTAGGCTCCATGACTGGGAGATATAAATTAACTGTATGAAGAGAAAACGTTCTCTTTTCCGGCTACTAGCGAGTGAATCGGACCTGCGTGCCCGTGGAGTTCGCTGTGGAGCCAAAAGAGCTCGATCGAAAGCATAAGCTGTCTGTCTATCACTTTTTATTAAATATTCTTTTATTATAACTTTTTTGGACCCTAGACCTTATTTCCCGCATCACCTCCCAGGATTTTTGAGCATGTTTCTTTAAAGGCATACCCAACACATTCAATCATACACAAATGTTTGATATTAAAACAATTAGAGAAGAGAGACACATACAGCGTTGTACGCAATGTGTCTTGAAGTCAGAAGGGCGGAGACTAACTCCACCTTCTGATAGTTAGAGCCAATCAGATTTGTAAATAATAAACGACGTCAAGACGTTTGAACTTTGAGATAAAAACGTGATGTCTTCTGTGTAAAATGAGTACTTCCGGCCCAGGCTGAGAACTGGTCGGATTACCCCTGCTATTGCAATCGCAGCGCTTGCTTACTTTCTTGTGACCAGGGTAAATAAATTATCAGAACGAGAGACAGTGTTTGGCTGAATTCTTCCGGAGGCTCTACCAGGCATCCAATAAACGATACATGATTTCAACACCCACAGCTGTGCTCGCTTCACACACAGACCTCATAATACTTTTATTATCATCACACAAAATTATTCAAGCACGCGGATTATTAATAATGATTATCAGATCCAGCACTACTAGGCGTACTAAGAAAGTTAACGGGGATAGTGACAATATTTGATTACACACCGTTCAGTCTTATAGACACCCTGTAGCCATCTATCTCCCCGTTAGCTCGCTACCGCTAGCTCGGTGTTAGCAGCAGCTCTAGCTGGTCTACAGGTCCCGTTACTAATGTAAATATGCTATTGCAAAGTTCAGTAAATACACTTACCCATCTTCAAATGGATCCCTTTTATTGGCGTTGTCCTCTTCATCGCCGGAATCGAATCCTCCGCCGTCCTCTCCAGTATAGCTTCGCTCAGGCTAAACTCCCTGCTCAGCACCTTCTATCTGCCCCACAGTGAAGCTGTGTACGCGTCATACGACACGCCTGTGTTTAAAAGAGAGAGAGAGAGGAGGACACTTCGTCGCGGGGGGGGGGGGGGGGGGGGGGTAGCAGTAGTTTGTAGCATGCCGTGAACTAACATTTACGTTGAGATCGGTCGACCAATGACAGTTCTCTCTACAGTCAGAGTTTGCGCAAGAAGGTGGAACGTGAGGGAGATACCATTTCCAAAACTTGTAAGGGGGTAATAACTATTTTCCCGCACGTAGCAAAATCCCGGACGTTTTTGGAATCCCTGCCGGACGCTTTTTTTAGGTCTCGAAAAGAGGACATGTCCGGGAAAAAGAGGACGTCTGGTCACCCTAGTTAACCAACGCTGAGAACAGACGCTGAGATTTCTGTTCTCGGGATGGATGCAAATTATGACATATTTAACCAAGACATTTCCATATTCAAGCATAATATTTCAGAAAGATTGTGACACAAAGAAAATGGCCTGAATGCAAGTAATCAACTGGGGAAGTGTCAGTGATATATATATATATATATATATATATATATATATATATATATACTGAAGAGAATTTATGATTTATATAGCATTAGCTGAATAGTCTGTTTATGATTTATATAGCATTAGCTGAATAGTCTGTTTATGATTTATATAGCATTAGCTGAATAGTCTGGTTTCTGTCTAAAAGACTAGGTTTCTCTTTCCTCACAAATGTCTGGGGGTCACAGTTTCATGTGTGGTGGAAAGGTTATCTCTTGGTCACTGGGGCAGAGGCAGAAGAGTTGAGAATTGTAGTTTGATCTTTCTAATGAACAGACAAAAAAAAGTCTCCTCACACACTGATCTTATGTTCTTGTTCCAAATATTCATTAAATTTATCGACAGGTGCAAACTTATCTATGCACCCTCGTCCTGTATCCGGCCTTGAGGAGAAAGCAGCAGTATTTCAAAATTAATTGTTTGGGAACCTGGGTTGAATGTTTCACTGGGAGTATTTGGGAGTCAGATGAAAGAGAAAGTCAGAAAGAGAGAGAATAAGAATCCTTTACTTTCTGAGTTCGGGGCTCACTCATCCTGAGGCGTGCTGACCGTGTGAAGGGCAGACAGACAGGGGAGCAGAGTCCAAGATCTTGTATTAGGTATAATTACTAAAATAAATAACCTTGATTGTAATATAACCTGTTCTGTCAATTCTTGAACACTCGAGGAATATCCCGGCGAGGAGAATTCCACTTCAATATATATATATTATGAATTAGTAACTATAGCAAAGCTGCTAGTTGTTATTCGCCTAATGAATATATAAATAATTTCCCCAGGAAATTGGCAGAGGTCACTAAGGTAGTCAAAAAGCTCCTTGGTGGCAAGGCGCCGGGGGTGGATGAGATTCGCCCTGAGATGCTGAAGGCGCTGGACATTGTTGGGCTGTCTTGGCTGACACGCCTTTGCAGTGTCGCATGGGGGTCGGGAACAGTGCCCATGGACTGGCAGACCGGGGTGGTGGTTCCCATCTTCAAGAAGGGGGACCGGAGAGTGTGCTCGAACTATCGTGGTATCACACTGCTCAGCCTCCCGGGAAAAGCTTATGCCAGGGTGCTGGAAAGGAGGCTCCGACCGCTTGTCGAACCTCAGATTCAAGACGAACAGTGTGGATTCCGTCCCGGCCGTGGAACAGTGGACCAGCTCTTTACCCTCGCAAGACTACTGGAGGGGTCCTGGGAGTTTGCCCAACCAGTCTACATGTGCTTTGTGGACTTGGAAAAGGCTTTCGACCGGGTCCCTCGGGGGGTTTTGTGGGGGGTGCTGCGGGAGTATGGGGTGCCGGACCCGTTGGCACGGGCCATCCGGTCTCTGTACGCCTGCAGTAGGAGCTGTGTTCGTATCCTCGGTAGTAAGTCAGACACGTTCCCGGTGGGTGTTGGTCTCCGCCAGGGCTGCCCTTTATCACCGGTCCTGTTCGTGACTTTCATGGACAGGATATCTAGGCGCAGCCAGGGGGCGGAGAAGATCCGGTTCGGGAATCTCGGGATCGCATCTCTGCTGTTCACGGATGATGTGGTCCTGTTTGCTTCCTCGGACCGTGACCTCCAGCATTCACTGGGGCGTTTTGCAGCCGAGTGTGAAGCGGCAGGGATGAGAGTTAGCACCTCCAAATCTGAGGCCATGGTGCTCTGCCGGAAACCGGTGGACTGCTCCCTCCAGGTGGGGACAAACTGCCTACCCCAAGCGAAGGAGTTCAAGTATCTCGGGGTCTTGTTCACGAGTGAGGGTAAGGTGGAGCGTGAGATCGATAGGCGGATCGGTGCGGCTGCAGCAGTAAAACAGGCGCTGTACCGGTCCGTCTTGGTGAAGAGGGAGCTGAGCCGGAAGGCGAAGCTCTCCATTTACTGGTCGGTCTACGTTCCAACCCTCACCTATGGTCACGAACTCTGGGTCGTGACCGAAAGAACGAGGTCTCGGATACAAGCGGCCGAAATGAGCTTCCTCCGTAGAGTGGCCGGGCTCAGCCTTAGAGATAGGGTAAGGAGCTCGGACATCAGGAGGGAGCTTGGAGTCGAGTCGCTGCTCCTTCGTGTCGAAAGGAGTCAGCTGAGGTGGTTCGGGCATCTAGTCAGGATGCCTCCTGGACGCCTCCCATTAGAGGTTTTCCAGGCACGTCCAACTGGTAGGAGGCCCCGGGGAAGACCGAGGACACGCTGGAGGGATTATATCTCCCGGCTGGCCTTGGAACGCCTCGGGGTCCCCCAGGATGAGCTGGAAAGTGTTGCGGGTGAGAGGGAAGCCTGGGTCGGCCTGCTGAAACTGCTGCCACCGCGACCCGACCCCGGATAAGCGGTCGAAAATGGATGGATGGATTTCCCCAGGATATTCTCACCGATTCCATCAACTGACGAGGCTACGTGAGATACGTGTTCATGATTAACTCTGTCAGTTCGGGTTCCAGTGTGCGCAAGTACAAGTGTCCATCATCGTGTGTGTGTGTGTGTTTAGGTGTGTGGTGTTTATCAGAGCTGACGTTAACAGACAGGCCTCCTGCTCTGAGATGAATGAGAGGGCAGATTGTGTTGAAGCTGATGAAGTGGCCTGATGCTCATTAGACGGCTGCTGATAGGCTGATGGATGCTTCACAATGTTAAGGCGGCTCTCCCGTAATGATGAATGGAGCTCTGTTTTTAAAGGCAGCAGATCTCTCTCTCTCTCTCTTTTATTTAATTATTTATTTACTTTCCCTCTCCCAGAGCAAACAAGAACCCTCAGTGTTTATTGAATTATTTGATGTAATAAAGAAAGGCTCATTAAAACAAAGTAGCATTGTGTGTGTGCGTGATTGATGCTGTGTTCGTCAATAGCAGAGTACAAGACGAGACTCATTAATTGGCTTATGCTAGTGTACACATTGCGTTTCCTTTTAGTGCACATTTTTACAAAACGTTGAGTTGGCAACCAACTCTAGGCCCTTTCCGTCAACACGTTGGACAACGTGAGACTCTTAACCCTTCGTCCACTGAGCCCGCGGTTTCGCGTGGTGACACTTGAAACTTTTCTCTAAGTTTCTAAAATATTCACAGCACCCCGATAATACATCGCAAAAATATAATTTTACGTCTGGCGGAAAGAGACGGCTTCCTGCTTCCGGGTGCCTGCCCAGGCAGAGCCCAGCATAATTTTAACATCATCAGGCAAGCGAAAGGGCAGCAGTGTGTCATCTGACGCTGAAAAAAATAAATAAATAAATCCTTCTCTGTGATTAGTTGAGTCATATGTCCGTCGCCATTTCGTGAACTAAACAACCAATGTACACTCAGGAAAATCTCAAAAGGACAACCCACTTGTACAGCATGTACACACTACAGTTTACAATCAACATCATGACGACAAAGAGATTCAACACGGAGGAAGCAAAGCGCATGATTCTGGAGAGCAGCGAGGAGGAGGACGACGCGTCGTCGTCAGAGCTCGAAGGCTTTAGTTCTTCTGAGGAAGATGGGTAAGTGTAGTTACTAAACTTTGTTACGTGTCTGTAAGGCTGCATGGTGCAAACTAGTAATGTGTACAAACTAGTAATGTGTACAAACTAGTAATGTGTACAAACTAGTAATGTGTACACTGTGCACGAGAGCACGAGAGCCAGCCACGCGGTGCACACTGCTGTTCACGTTACTACGTCATGATCTAAGTAATGTTTATACACAATCTGCTTTGTACAACACTCTGCTTCACGTTACTACCACTAATATTTATACATCCAATGCGGAGCACTATGCTAAAATTACTACCAGTCATGATCTGAATAATATTTACACATCCAATGCGGAGCATTCTGCTCAATCGTTACGTCATCTTTCTTTCAACTGACTAGTATTGATTTATTTTACAGAGAGGAGCACCAGCCGCCCCGACCAGCCTGGCCAGCAAAGAGGCAGCGTGTTGGACGGCAACTACCACGACCAGCAAAGAGGCAGCGCGTTGACCGACGACTAAAGACACCATCTCCAGCAAACAGGGCGCGTGCTGCCCGGTGACTGCTTTCACCTCAGGCCAGATCAAGAAAGACAGCAGCACGTGCACCACCTGCACCTACGCTGTCCTGGAGGACGGATGAAGACCCGGACACTGCTCCCCCCGTCATCAAGTTCCAGCCAGCCCGGACACCAGGTCCACATGTCAGTGCCACAGCAACACCCATTGAACTCTTCAAACTGTTCTTCCAACTAAGTCCACGGTGGGTCGCAGGGTTTGCGAGCTTTGCAGCATGAAGAAAGTGAGAAAAGACACGGCGTGGAAGTGCGAGGCGTGTAACGTTCCCCTCTGCCTGCAGCTGAACAGAAACTGTTTCCATGACTGGCATGCCATGGCATGAGGATATGCCATTGAAGCATATATACTTGTATATTGTAAATGGTCTAGTCTTTGTTCTGTTTTATATTTCTGAATATATATTCTGTACATATTTTCTTTTTTTTTTATAATACATATTTTTATTTAAAAAAAAAAAAAATTGTTGTGATGGTCATTTTTCATTTGCACACACTCCCTGAAGCTTTATCTGCACTATGAAGTCATTTCTCAGTCCCATTTTTATCATTTTGGTGAAAGCTGTGAAAGACCATATTTCTACTCAAAAAACGATAATAAAAACTTTAGTTTTAGACATTTATTTACATGTATCTAACATTTTATTCATATATTTCACTGCTTTTGTGAACCTAAAACCTTTGGTAAACCAATTGCCATCACCTAAACAGAGTCACCACCTGAGTAAAGTTAGGTTTTTTCAAGCGATATGAAGAATTTCCAAAAATCGAGATTCCATTTTTCAGCTTTAGTGTCATATTATAAAGTTTTTTTCTTTACACTTTTGCCTTACGACAATGGAGCCTCATTATATAGATAGCTGAGATTGTTCTGCAATTTATGATGTAAAACATGGGTATATATCTTATATGCAAGTGCCTTAAAAGGTGAATCTAAGAAAATTATGTCAAATCGAGAAAATCGACTGAAAATGACCTCCAGTGTGCAGTGAGTTAAAGTGGGGAGCGAGCGCGAACGAACAGAGATATGAGCATTTGCTTTCGCCACAAGCAAATTGTGCCGCGATCTGGCTGTCGGGGAACATCCGGCGAAATAGCAGACTGGCATTTTAGGATGATCTAAAAGAAAAATGTCACCTTCAGTGCCTACATTACCTCAGCAGTAAGGACTTCATTTTTTGTTACAGCGCCATCGGTTATCGCCACCTGCTTGTTAGCCGATGCGAGCAGCACGCTCGGCGTAGCAGTTGGCCTCGCTGTGGCGAGAAAGCCGGTGATGGGGTCGCTGTAGCTCCGCTAGCAGCAGCGCTCTGATGTCGCTTGTAGCCAAGCATTGTTGACTCTACACTTCCCTGGCATAGTAGATTATCTCGACCGCTCGCGAACCGAGCTACTGTTGCTATCACAGTAGCTCAGGGAAGAGGTCGGCATGTCACCTGTTAAGGTGCGTTCACTCGCAGCCCGAATAATTTGCACTGCGAGTATGAGAGCGTATGCCTGCTTATATATTTCTTTTAAAAGCATGTTAATTATTTGTACAGTGTAAATGAACAACATGAACATATGAATACAACAAATTTCCATGACTTTTCCAAAACCTTTGGGATTTTATTTTTTTCCATGACTTTTCCAGGCCTGGAAATGACCATTTTAAAATTCCATGACTTTTCCAGGTTTTTCATGACCGTACGAACCCTGTAATTAGGGGATGCATTCTCAGCCAATCAGACAAGTTTACAATGCTTCACACCAATTAGTAACACATAATATGTGAAGAAAGGAGGGCTCGGTCACGGCCAGATGAACCAGTGCTGGTGGCTGCCTGTAACGCCTGGAGGTCCGTGGGCCCCAGGGCCGTTGCCTGCTTTGCCAAATTCATAATCCAGCCTTCAGTTTGTCTCAGCATCAACTACAATTGTGGGTGTTTGCGCAACCCGTTGTCACCCTCAGCTCGTCACATTTGGTTTGGTCTGAAACTTATTGTTTATTTGTGCTTATTGTTGAATAAGTTGAAAAATGATTTAATGTATTTAAGTTGGCAGTGGTGGAACACAACAAAGCACTTTTACTCAATTGTACAATGTTGAAGTACTTTATTTCATGCTACTTTTATACTTTCCACCCCACTACATTTGTCTGACAGCTTGAGCTATCTTTAAAGATTCAGATTAATAATACACTATCAATCAATAATTACAATCCAATAATATAGTATATATCTATCTGTATAATGAGTTATATAATGCTTAAATATTTATTTAGATAATTCTTTTGTACTTTTACGAGAGTAATATTTTGAATGCATTGTACCGGAGTAGTTTACACTGCAGTATTAGGAGAGTACCAGTGGCAGGCCATGGATTTTCTACCTGCGAACAGCTGGCTGAAAAGCCCCCTGACCGACAAGGCAGGAGGAACAGACAAGACAGGAGCTGGTCAATGAGAAAATAAGCTAATAGGGAAAAATTATTATAATACATGTAGTGTATTTGTGAAAAACAATTAAATTATAAAATAGATATAACTTTTAATTATAAAAAATAAAAATAAAATTGAAAAATGTAATTATAAAATAGCTATAAAGTTGATTCTGTTTAGGCTTAGCAGGCCCTGATGGCCCGCCACTGGAGAGTACAGATCTGAGTATGTCCTCCACCTCTTTATGTGAACGTTAGTTTATTGAAATATCAAAAGGGTTTTTAGCTCACTCGCACAAACTATTTTTTCGATACAGTTCACTCTCTCCTAGCCAACCTGCCGGAGACACTCGAGGAAAAGTCAGGGGGATTAATACCCAAACAGATTGTATGTCAATCAACTAATAGTTATTGAGGTAATGATGCCAAAGTGCTCGACATGCCGACACCACCGTCCCCAGTGTGGCTGAAACTGAATCTGCAAAATTAGTCCAAAATAAAAGAGGGATTGAGATGACAAATAACCTGCAAGCGAAATAACACATACACAGAGGTAAAGAGAAGGAAAGACAATTGAACACGGATAACAATTCACTGGGTGAAGCTCAGTCATTATTAGATTATCACTGTCATAGATGAGAGAGAGAGAGAGAGAGAGAGAGAGAGAGGATCAGTGTGCTATTGATTTCCAACCGGCAAGAACAAACAGGCTTTGAAATGATGCTCTGATTAGGCCAGGCCGCATTATTAGTTCATCAATAACACAAATGAAAAACAATCTCTCTCTTATCTGACGCTCTCCCTTATCATTCTTTAACTTTGGCCCCGCCGCCTGCCTCTGTGAAACGGCTCTTCGGCAGATAAATCAATAATGTCACCGACACAACGGCTTGTCGCTTTCCGAGGAGACGACATCTGAATGTTATGGCCCCGTACAGTCGCTGGTGTTTTCTTCTGTCCTCAGAACTCTGTCCTCTCGTGTATTAGAGCCATGAGACGGCTCTTTGTCCAACAGGCTGCTGATTGGCTCTGAATGCAGCACTGATTAAATTAACCTAAAACGGATTAATTTATATAAAAATTAGTGCTGTCAAACGATTAAAATATTTAATCGCGATTAATCGCATTTATGTCATAGTTAACTCGCGATTAATCTCAATTTTTTTTTTGTGCATTTTAATGCTCTTATCAACATGAAAAAGTGGATTGGCTTGCTTTATTTTATTGAAAAACAACTGCCAAACAGGGCGGTATAAAATTACTGCACATTTCAGGTAAACAAGGGTTTACAAAATAAAATTAGAGTGCACCAGGCATGAAAACGGGTCAGGGGTGAAAAAGGTGAGAAGGATATTACCCCTCTAGGGGGTCCGGGGGCATGCTCCCCCGTAAGAAAAATTGTAATATTCCATATTTTAAAGCGTCAATCTGATGCATTTTGAGATGCATTTTTTGCCAACCTGGGGAGAGCTGGAGAAACTTAACTTCAGCCATGAGTCAAAAATTATTATGGCCTCCTTACTAAGTATTATGCAAGCCATTTCATGCCAGCCTGTCACTGGGTCTAACATTTACAGTATATGAGGCACAATGTGGTAAGGGAGAGCATGGCTGCCTTTGTTAGCATCATTTATATCTTTGATGCAGAGAATGCATCTGGCGAATCCCTGCCTGTTGATTTTGGAGAATACATCTCCTAGATGAAAGGACACCTCTTGCCCTTTTATTGAGACCTTGCCTTCCAGTTTTAGCCACGACCAGTTCCAGCTGCATTTCAATCCAGCTGTTTAACAATGGCTGCATCCTTCTCCCCTAACACACTCATTCTGCAAAAATAATGTTTGTATTAGTGTTAACTTCTAGTTTAGCCTTATTCAGACCTGCCAACCTTGATATATAACCTATATATTGATAAGTCATTAAATACTCGTCATGCCGTCCCCGGGCGCCTCACAGGGCTGCCCACTGCTCCCTATCCAGGGATGGGTCAAATGCAGAGAAGAATTTCCCCAAGGGGATTAATAAAAGTGCATGTTTCTGTTTTTTCTGTGTTTTTTTTAATATTGCATTGCATATAATGTGTGCTGGTCAATTAGTCTAAAATAAATTTTAGACTAATTTTTACTAGCGTACTTTGAGGTCAAAATGCGTATCCGCAGGTCTGCTTATTGATAGAACGGTGGACCACTTTACCTTCTGCCTTGTCAGTCCCCTCTCCTCAAAATCTACCTCCTCAAAAACGGTAGCGTTAGCTAATAATTTTCCACCGGAGCTTTAGCTAGCTGGCTAACATTGCGTTCTCTCCTGCTGTGTTCAATGACTCAATTCATCAAGCTGTAGCTAACGTTAGCTAATCATTTTCCACCGGAGCTTTAGCTAGCTGGCTAACGTTGCGTTCTCTCCTGCTGTGTTCAATGTGTTCACTCGCGCTCCCTTCTGGCACGCGCACCTGTTCGCAGTTCACTGAATATCATTCATTTTGCCGTATCGTGCTCACCATTCATTCATTTCAAACCGTAACGTTAGCCTAGCTTCCAAGCCCAAATGGCGTGCCTATTGTTTTGCTTCCGGTTGACCTACATCCGCCGTGGTGCTCGCGAAAAAAAAAAATTGAAAAATTAAAATGCGTTAACGCCGTTAATAAAATTGACGGCGTTAAAATTGGTTTGCGTTAACGCCGTTAATAACGCACTAATATGACAGCACTAATAAAAATATAAAAAAGCCATTTTTATATTGCAGTAGGAGTGTAAGAAAGCCTTTTGGTTGCGCCCAAACTTTCTCTGTCATCACTCATTCTAAATCTCAGTAGATATGATGTCACAGCAGAGAGGCGGCTGTGTTTCTGTTTGTTTTGCCTGTCGGTGTCATGGTGGAAAATTAATGATTTTATCTGCGACTCAACAGCTTGCAGAGGACTGCAGGTCACGTTGTGTTTTTGCATGATACAATTGCATTCTCGTTCAGTTCTGACAACATAAACACAGAAAAAAAAAAATGGAAATGAGAAGAGTTGTGTTGTCAAAGAGGCCGTATCAACATACAGGAGATTGAACAGAGGTCTCCCTCGACAACGACTGACTGCCAACGTGAAAACCTCCTGAACTCCCCTATTGGTCGTCAGTGCAAGCAGCTTATCACGACTAATACACGTTTGTTTTTAAGCGGCGACCTCTTGTGACCACAGTCATCGTGACGGGAGCAAAGAAAGCCAGGGGACGTGGTATAATAAGTGACAAAGCCCCAAATGAGGAGGAATGTACTTATTTTAACTCAAACCGTGATCTCCTCGGGGGGGGGGGGGGGGGATCTACAGATTGCTGCCGCTCAGGGCAAACACAGCGCGATCTCAATCTCCTCGTGGAGTTCAAGCGCCAAATAAATTCTGTGTAACCATGGACGCATCATCTGGCATAATAAACATTAACTACTAATCACTCACTGTCTCTCCTGATTGAAGTAGCTACATGCAGATGCTGAATTATCGAACAAAGACAAGAATAAGTCAAGTTACGTTACCTAAAGGATCTCCGGAACCACAACGTTGATTAACTTCATTTAAATTGCTGAAATACAGTAAAGCCTTGTGGGAAGAGTTATAGATGAAAAGAAAATAATAAACTTACCGTTAAGTTTATGTAATTACATGAACCCCGTAGCCTCGACGTCACTTCCGGGCGGCGGACGTAACGTTTCACTAGATCGTTAATAAGTACACAAGTCGGATTTCAATAAAAGACACCTATTTGTAACCCTATGAGCTTGTAGGAGTCTAATAAACCATTACAAATCATTCATTGTAGTATATTAGTGCCTGAAAAATCCCAATGCGGCCAGACTTTTTTTTCCCTACTTCCTTAATTTATTGTTGTTTTCTCTCTCATGGACATATTTGCTTGTATTCACTACTTTCCTTGTCAGGCTCTCACCAAAATTTGAGTTTTATAGAAGTGCTGCTTCAACAAAGCTTATTATATTTAAAGTTTTATTATTGGGTTAACTCAAAGCGCTTGCTCCAGCTTAGTCATTGTTACAAAAACGGTATTACTTTTTAAACTACTTATTGTATGTCACTGCAGCTTATAAATCCAATTTCTGTACTTTAAGAGTGCATTTGTCTCCCACCCTGGTGACTTGCATTTTTAGAGCTCACAAACATTTGAGGTGGTGCAGCTGCAAATTATTGCCTTTAAATTCTTGGCACACGCTTTAGCTAGTTAAGCAGTATTTATTTAGGAAGTAGCATAGTGGTCGTAACACCCATATTAGCAGAAATAACAATGGAACAATTATTACTGCTAATAATAGCAGCAGCAACTGATATAATAAATGATCGTAAAAGCAGTAATAATCATAGAAATGTGACTAATAAGTAGTGTGTGAAGGTATTGTTCACCCTGGCCTATCCACACCCTAACGCACAACCATTCACGCATTACATTTCATTTAGCGGACACTTTTATCCAAAGCGACTTCATTTTTGCTCTATACACCGTAGACACAGCAACGGGGAGCAGGGGTTAAGTGTCTTGCTCAAGGACACAACGACTTGGACTAGCGGAGCCGGGGCTTGAACCACTGATCCCATGATTGAAGGACGGGAACGCTATCCACTGAGCCACAGTCGCCCTATGGGGCATTTGAGAGTCATTGATTAACCTAAGCCAGTGGCGGCTGGTGGCATT
This sequence comes from Myoxocephalus aenaeus, assembly GCA_038501785.1. Classification (NCBI taxonomy): domain Eukaryota; kingdom Metazoa; phylum Chordata; class Actinopteri; order Perciformes; family Cottidae; genus Myoxocephalus; species Myoxocephalus aenaeus. The sequence continues at coordinate 1,382,570 of JBAMJR010000160.1, read as the reverse complement.
TTTTTTAATCCCAGTATGATTCAATGCAAAAAAAGGTATCACGCATTACTAATTTGCAGTTAAATATTTAACATTTATTCCAACACTTTTACATAATAAGGACATCTTATTAATACAATTCAGTATATATATATATATATATATATATATATATATATATATATATATATATATATATACCCCTCCGAAAGACGGCCTGTACATAAATTCCCAAAACAAACATAAGGCACAAAAACGATACTTATGTTTGCATTAATAGCACACACACACGCGCCGATTCCCTTAAAACATACAGTTATTACAACTTTAACTAACCGTGTGCCGCTTCCGCGGAGTGCTAATACCGTTACTGTTTCTAATGTGTATAAACCATATTTTCCGTAGCTTTTGACATACAATGAGACGTCCTTTTTATAGTCGTGAGCCGCCTGCAAAATAAAAGCATCTCATCTTAACACAGGTAAAACACATGAACAAAAACAACAACATTGATTGACAAACAGTTTCTAAAGCCAGAACACAAATTGGCCTAAAGAAATGACCATATTTTCCGTAGCTTTTGACATACAATGAGACGTCCTTTTTATAGTCGTGAGCCGCCTTCAAAATAAAAACATCTCATCTTAACGCAGGTAAAACACATGAACAAAAACAACAACATTGATTGACAAACAGTTTCTAAAGCCAGAACACAAATTGGGTTACTTACATAATAACCGACAGCATGCCTTCCAACAGCTCGTTTTGTGCCGTCTTTGTCGTGTTTTAAAAAAACCGCTGTCTGTTACGGTGCTCCTCCAGCACTCCTCATAGAGTCTCATCATGCAAGGCCAGCTCAAAAGGCCCACAAAACGTCACATGAATAAAATGTGCCCGTTTTTATCCATCTCATTGTGTTTCTTCGCCACAGCCCGGCGTCCCGGTAGTGATGTTGACTTAGCTTGATATACTATCTTAGTAGCTTCCATCCATCCATTATCACCACACTGTCCTGATGTAGCTTAGCCATCTGCACAGAGCGGCTCCCTTTCACGCCAGTCTGAGATCCTGCTGATCTGGGACCAGGTGTTTCACCTGTAGTTTCTCCACCAAAGGTCATCTCTCAAGCGGGTGTTGGAGGAGAGATTATACCGAGTTAGTGTTTGGTTTTTCTGTGAAAAGCAGCGCTCCTACTCGCACTCGTTGCTGCATGGGTGGTGCGCGCCTCGTCTGCCCGAGGAGACAGAGACAGGGGCAGCCTTGGGCTTGATGAGAATAGCCCTCCCGGAAGTCTTTTTTAGAGCGCTGATTGGATGAATTGTATGTCATTCATTTATTTCTTTAATCAGTGATTGGCTAAACTGCGTATTAGACCTGTCTTCCTTGGGCAGAACCGCTTGAGCCCCACGACGTGGACGAGCCACAGAGAAGTGCATGTGAGCAGCTCATAGGTGCACCAGCACAGGAGGACAAGCAGGAAAAGCAGATATTTGGCGCAGATATCCTATTTTACAAATATTACTGGGTATATTCCATAGCCCAAAAACACAAATATTGACAATGTGTATAATTTATTCATATAATTATATTTTTTATAATAAATAATATAATAAATATATTTTTTTTCTTCTTTTTTTTGTGGCTCAAGGTGGGTGGGGCCAAGCCCCGTTGCCCTCTATTGGCCGGCCGCCACTGACCTAAGCTCTGGACTGAGGAGAAACTCCTCACAGAAGGGCACGGTGATGGCCACTTTATTATAATGGAGTGATTCTTAACCATAGGGCCCCCCATTGGGCCGCGAGCGCCACCTAGAGGGCCTGAGCCTGTGTGGAGTGTGGGCTAACGCTAGCCTCGCTAGCTAACGCAGCACTGAACGCTTCAAAGATGAGGCAATATCTAGAAACCAAACATCCGCCGCTCGTTGGAAAGCCGGTGGGATTTTTCAAAATAAAGGACGATGTACTCCAGATGCAGAAAAGGTCTGTCTGTCACTGACTGGCAACTCCAAATATGCTGTGAAAGCCAGCTGTCACAGATATGAAGATCAACTTTTGGTTCTGCAAATATGAAGACTGCTGAAGCATATCATTCACATCATAAGGCTATATTTTAATTTGCACTTTATTAAAATGTTATTTACAGTTTATTTAATTTGAAAATTAGTATTTGGAATTGTGTGCACACTTGTCTGCACACTAATAGTTGCCCACTAATTGTGAACACACAGATATTCTCCTAAGAAAGTAAAAACCTCACTTTTACTGTCTTAAATGTTCAGGTTTAAGGTTTATTAACATTGTGGATTAAAACCGAGAGCACTGTAGTAGTTCAATAATACAATTAATCCTAAAAAAAATACTTTCCTAATAATTGTGCAGTGTATTTCTTTTATTACCACATTATGTATTTATCAAATTTCCATTTTTCCCTTGTTTTTGTAGAACAATCGAATAATTCATTATTTTTGTGTTAACTCACTGCACACTGGAGGTCATTTTCAGTCGATTTTCTCGATTTGACATAATTTTCTTAGATTCACCTTTTAAGGCACTTGCATATAAGATATATACCCATGTTTTACATCATAAATTGCAGAACAATCTCAGCTATCTATATAATGAGGCACCATTGTCGTAAGGCAAAAGTGTAAAGAAAAAAACTTTATAATATGACACTAAAGCTGAAAAATGGAATCTCGATTTTTGGACATTCTTCATATCGCTTGAAAAAACCTAACTTTACTCAGGTGGTGACTCTGTTTAGGTGATGGCACAATTGGTTTACCAAAGGTTTTAGGTTCACAAAAGCAGTGAAATATATGAATAAAATGTTAGATACATGTAAATAAATGTCTAAAACTAAAGTTTTTATTATCGTTTTTTGAGTAGAAATATGGTCTTTCACAGCTTTCACCAAAATGATAAAAATGGGACTGAGAAATTACTTCATAGTGCAGATAAAGCTTCAGGGAGTGTGTGCAAATGAAAAATGACCATCACAACAATTTTTTTTTTTTTAAATAAAAATATGTATTATAAAAAAAAAAGAAAATATGTACAGAATATATATTCAGAAATATAAAACAAAACAAAGACTAGACCATTTACAATATACAAGTATATATGCTTCAATGGCATATCCTCATGCCATGGCATGCCAGTCATGGAAACAGTTTCTGTTCAGCTGCAGGCAGAGGGGAACGTTACACGCCTCGCACTTCCACGCCGTGTCTTTGCTCACTTTCTTCATGCTGCAAAGCTCGCAAACCCTGCGACCCACCGTGGACTTAGTTGGAAGAACAGTTTGAAGAGTTCAATGGGTGTTGCTGTGGCACTGACATGTGGACCTGGTGTCCGGGCTGGAACTTGATGACGGGGGGAGCAGTGTCCGGGTCTTCATCCGTCCTCCAGGACAGCGTAGGTGCAGGTGGTGCACGTGCTGCTGTCTTTCTTGATCTGGCCTGAGGTGAAAGTAGTCGCCGGGCAGCACGCGCCCTGTTTGCTGGAGATGGTGTCTTTAGTCGTCGGTCAACGCGCTGCCTCTTTGCTGGTCGTGGTAGTTGCCGTCCAACACGCTGCCTCTTTGCTGGCCAGGCTGGTCGGGGCGGATGGTGCTCCTCTCTGTAAAATAAATCAATACTAGTCAGTTGAAAGAAAGATGACGTAACGATTGAGCAGAATGCTCCGCATTGGATGTGTAAATATTATTCAGATCATGACTGTGGTAGTAATTTTAGCATAGTGCTCCGCATTGGATGTATAAATATTAGTGGTAGTAACGTGAAGCAGAGTATTGTACAAAGCAGACTGTGTATAAACATTACTTAGATCATGACGTAGTAACGTGAGCAGCAGTGTGCACCGCGTGGCTGGCTCTCGTGCTCTCGTGCACAGTGTACACATTACTAGTTTGTACACATTACTAGTTTGTACACATTACTAGTTTGCACCATGCAGCCTTACAGACACGTAACAAAGTTTAGTAACTACACTTACCCATCTTCCTCAGAAGAACTAAAGCCTTCGAGCTCTGACGACGACGCGTCGTCCTCCTCCTCCTCCTCCTCCTCGCTGGTCTCCAGAATCATGCGTTTTGCTTCCTCCGTGTTGAATCTCTTTGTCGTCATGATGTTGATTGTAAACTGTAGTGTGTACATGCTGTACACGTGGGTTGTCCTTTTGAGATTTTCCTGAGTGTACATTGGTTGTTTAGTTCACGAAATGGCGACGGACATATGACTCAACTAATCACAGAGAAGGATTTTTTTTTTTTTTTTTTTCAGCGTCAGATGACACACTGCTGCCCTTTCGCTTGCCTGATGATGTTAAAATTATGCTGGGCTCTGCCTGGGCAGGCACCCGGAAGCAGGAAGCCGTCTCTTTCCGCCAGACGTAAAATTATATTTTTGCGATGTATTATCGGGGTGCTGTGAATATTTTAGAAACTTAGAGAAAAGTTTCAAGTGTCACCACGCGAAACCGCGGGCTCAGTGGACGAAGGGTTAATACGCCTGAGTTGAGCCTTTAAATCAGTTATTGTATTAGCTGTATTTGTTCCATGACTTGTTGTCTGTGCAGGTTTACATACACATGATCAATAAATATATTTGTGATGATCACATTGTATCATGCCATTTATTTGACAAGGTTTTAGCTTGTTGAACTGTAGGTAGATTTGATTTAGTTATTGAATACAAATCAAACCAAGAGTGAGATCAATTAGTTAATAAACCAAAACAGTGTTAATATTTGAAACACTTTGTACTTGAGAAGTTGGGCCCTGAGGTCAAAAAGGTTAAGAACCCCTGTTATAAACCAAGCAACAATTTTGCATCATCACCAAAAGTGAAATCACGTCTGATGTTCAGAATACTGGATCATATATGTGGTTTCGTGGTATGAGAAGCTAATCCTCCAGTTCTGCTTGAGCAAGAACTTAAAATGAGTCTTGACCAAAGGCTGTATATAAGAAATGGACGTCATTGTGAAGTCAACCATTGGTTTTTGGACTGATGTTATGAAGCCTCGAGTTTGGGGATGTTGCCGTCACCATCTTGGATTACGGCCATCGCCATGTTTTTTTTCTCTCCCACAAGTAATAAACAGAAGTGACCATATTTGGAATGTGGAGGAGTGATGTAGTATACAGCTCTGGTCGCGGTAGCGACCTGTCAATCGCAGTATGCTCGCCTTAAAGCGTACCCTGCTTTATGGTCTATTTTAATCTAAATTGACCATCATTTACTAAATGAACATCATGCTGTATTAAAGAAGACTTGAAACTAGAGATTGATGTTTACTGAGGTATTAAATTAAGAGAGAAGTAGGCCCAATCTCAATCTCCACCCTTACGGACTCGCGGACTTTGAGGCACGCTCCCGCAAAGTCCGTGAGGGTTTAGGGGTGTCCCATTGTCAAATCGTCGAGTGCTTGAGGGCTCTCTGGCAGACATTTTGAGCCCTTTATGAACCCTCTCCGTAAGAATGCTGACTTTGCCTAAGGGAATTACCCACAGTTCATAGCAATGTGACGTTAAACACGCAGTTCCCAATAAAAACATGAAGACGTAAAAAAAGAAAGAACAGGTAAACAAAGAGACACGTGGGCGTTCAGCCCGATAAAATACATTTACACTACAACATTATGGATTAAAGATGGAACATAAAAACACATGAAATCAGAGGAATGCAAGCAGAAGATATATATAGAAATATTTATTTACATTTATCAAACATTTGGTTTTGACAAAAACGAGTAAATAGATCATTTTAAATGACTTCTCATCTCGTGAGGAAAACTTTCAAATCAGTGAATAAAAAGTATAAAATAAATACACCATTGTACACAATATGTTTTTATGTAGTCACGTGATATGTTGCAGCAAAGCGCTGTCCCATTCATATTTACACTAGTTCAAGCCCTCACAGCCTCTCACACTCAGCCACTTAGCAGGTGAGGGTTTGAGGGTTTAGGGGGGAGATTGGGATTGGGCCTTTGCGTCATTTTCTCATAGACTGCTATACAACCAGAGCAGTGATTCTCGCGACCCGTTTTCACTGGGTCGCATTTTCAGTTGCCTGAAAAAAAAAAAAAGCAATGACTCAATATTTTTTTTTTTTCATCCTGTGGTTTTATTTTGAAAGGACTTTTTTATGCAGCGGAGTGTCGTTATTTTGCCGGCTCTGGTTTCAACTGGTTTTGCACTTGTCCCTCCATGTTTTCAGCAGCGTGGGCCAGGTTGGGTCAAACCATCCTGATATGAGGGAGACTCTGGGTTTTCAGGATAATTAAATTAAACAGCCTACTGAATATAACATTGACAACTGATGGCGCTGCCTGCATGACAGGAAAAAACTCTGGGGTTGGGAGGAGAATTGAGTGCTGCTTAATTTTCTGTAAAGCACAATGTTTTTCAGTATTTACTGATGAGGTAATCACAAGAGAAGTTAATGTTGTATATATGAATACTTTTGAATTCCACTTTTGTTTAATTTATTTTGAGTTAGTGGAAAAGCTGCTCCTCAACACAGTGACGTGTTCCACAGTAAAGTGTTTGTCATAGATTCGGTGAGTGTGTGTTCTCAGTTAAAGTTAGGTAATTTCAGTCTTTTTGAAACTTCTTCTTAGTTGTTGGACTGTTTGTGCATGAAAGCTGTTGAGTCTGTTTAAAAATAGCTGAAGATTCTGAATTGTTATATATGTTGTAATACCTCGTGTCCTGAAGATGCAGTTTTAGTTTTTTAATTAAAATGCAGCTAATTGAGTGTAAAAGGGAATAGTTCCCTCTCTATCATCGCCACCAGCTGCTCGTTTTGGTTATTAAACTTGTTTTTGTGTTAGCATACATGTTCTGTACTATCTCAGGTTCAAACTGCACCATCTTTTCATTAAATACATTGGAGAAGTTGAGAATGTTCCTCGATTTGGGTCGCGGCTTGTCATTCAGGGGTGATAGTGGGTCCCGGAGCCAGACCAGTTGAGAACCACTGAACCAGAGGAATCGTCCCCTGTTGGTCAGGAGAGAGGATGCAGGTTTTAAGACCCTCTCGCATCTGCTTCCTCAGCAGAATCGGAGGTTGCCGCCTGGACTTGACAAACAACCCAGTATCATCCACTGCAGCTCTGCCACCTTGTCTGGATGAGAGGCTTTGTAATGCTGCGTTCACACCAAACGCGACACGATTTGTCGCGTCGCACTTACCGCTTCAGTTTACTTGCGCGAGTGAAACGAGGGTGTTCACACCAAACGCGACAAAGGGGGCGTGGCTTATCGCCGTCGCTTCTCTCCGTGAAAGGAGCTTTCATTTCCGCTATCGACCATGGAATAAATAACCATTATTTCTGCGTTATACTTGTTGTGGAAGTCCCAAACATGTCGGAACATCAAACACCCTCGTGTTTGGGTTCATAACACCATCCGTAGCCGCACACAGCTCGGTGAATTTCACCGACTCCTCCAGGAACTGCGTGTGGCTTATCTCCGTAAAACGGATACCGTTTCCTTCATCCACCATGGAAATAACCACTAGTTCTGCTTTATACTTGTTGTGTAAATTCCACATATGTCAGAACATCGAACTCCATCGTGTCTGGGTTCATAATATTGTAACGACCCTGGGTCAGGAAAGCTACGAGACGTAAGGCTTATAGGGTGTTTATTAATGGAACATAGAACAGGCTACTGTGGGCCGTAGCCTACGCCAAAACAACAGTAGAACCCCGTGAAAACCTCTCAACAAGCTTCACCTCTCTCCGGGTCATAGACTGCCCCGCACGGCTCGTAACACACACACACACAACCACAAAGTGTTTTGTCCTCGTATTACAGCCCATTTACAATGCCACAAGAAGTGTCAATAGTCTGGTAATTTATGTTTATAATTAATATAATTATTGCCTGGAAAATATATATATATATATATATATATATATATATATATATATATATTAAACACTTTAAACCCTAGAACTGCATTTAAATATGGTCAGCAAAAATATACATATTTGTAGTTAAAACCTGGAAAAATGCTGTTGTGACACTTTGAGATGAGTCACACACTAACATAAACCAACACACACACACACACACACACACATACACACTTACAGTGGGGTCACATTTTCATACATTTAACAACAGACTCTCGCCATCAAAATGCAAGAGTATCGCCCACCTGTTCCCAACAGTAATACTTCACACACACACACACTCACTTTTCTCTCCATGTTCAACTTTCTCTCAAACACACACACACACACACACACAACCTTGTAGTTGTATCTTTGTGAGGACACTCATTGAGATAAATCCTTCCCTACCTAGCCCCATACCTTAACCATCACAACCCGAAAGACCTTTACATTTTTATATATAAAAATGCAGCTATCAAGCAAAGTTGTAGAAAATTGTATCGCTGCTAATGTGAATGTTTTGATGTGAAATATTCGCATGTGAGTATTCGTGTCATGTATTTTGTCACACCTCCCGGTTGTGTCTTCAAATACAACTCTGCTAACTGCCACCTGCAAAAGTTCTCTGACGACTCTACAATCGTCGGCCTCATCTCCGCCGACGATGACAGGGAATACAGGGAACTAAATTAGGACTTCATAGGATGGTGCCAGCGGAACCCTGGTAAAACCAAAGAGCTGGTGGTGGACTTCCGTCGGGGTAAACGCTCTCCTCAGGAACCAGTGAACATCCAGGGAATGCATTTTGAGATTGTGAAATCGTACCTGGGTGTTCACTTGAACAATAAACTGGACTGGACTGACCACGCACACACACTTTACAATAAGGGACAAAGCAGACTCTATCTGCTGAGGAGACTGAGGTCTTTTTGAGTGCAGGGAGCACTCCTGAAGACGGTCTTCGACTGTGTGGTGGCATCAGCCATCTTTTATGGAGTGGTCTTCTGGAGCAGCAGCATCACGAAAGCTGACAGGAAGAGACTGAACAAGCTGGTAAAGAAGGCCAGCAGTGTGCTGAGGTGTCCTCTGGATGCGGTGGAGGTGGTAGAAAGAAGAATAATCACTTATTAGTAAATAATACTAATCAATAAATTATTTATATAAAACATTTTGTATTGTAGATTTTTACTGTTTTAAAAGCATTTATTAAGTGTGGCTTCTGCAACAGGGGTCATAGACCCCTGTGCAAAGCACACTTCATGTTCTCCTGCGGGCACCTCTTCGTAACCCTACGAGATTGCAGGAATCTAATAAAGTATGATAGATCCTTGTGGGTAGTATATTAGTACCTGAAAGATCCAAATGCGGCCGGACTGTTATTTCCCCCCCTACTCTCGAATTTTATGACTCTGCAGGCTTCCGTGAATGTGGGAGGTTTCTTAAAACACATCCACGTCTTAAGCAGAAATGTATGCAAAGAATACTACCCAGCATGCACCAACCCGAGCATTGTTAGGCATAAAGATTATAACTTTTCCATTTTTTAACTGAATGACGCAGTTTTTTTACTAAAACTCCTTTGTAACAGGCCAAGGCTTTGATGTATTTGAAGATTCCCATTCTTTAGGTCATTATTTTTACAAAGAGGGGTCTTACAACTCTGTAGATTGTTGGTTAGGCCTTGAACCATGGAGTTGGAAAAACTCGGGTGCGGCTCGAAAAGGCATTTTGGGGAAATCTTGCTCATATCATGCTGGATGTTCATTGTTATGATCAAAATATGTTATACAAGTTTTTTCTTTTTTAACCCTCTGGGGTCTAGCGTCACGCTAGACCCCAGAGGGTGTTCACTTTAAAAATATATATATATCTCCGCGATAATATGGAACAAAACTACGTTTAAATATCTCGGTGAATCAGTACGGGTTTCCGCTTCCGGGTCCTTCCGTCCGTGAGCTTGCACGTGGTTCACAGAGAAAGATAGGGCCACCTGAGTATTTATAAGCCTGCTGCAGCGTTCAGTCCGACAGAAGCAAGGGATCATGCCTGGAACGCACTTCACAACCCAGGAAGCAGTTGAAGCGGTCTTGGCGAGCAGCGACGAGGAAGAGAACGGAGGAGCATCAGACTGTGAAGGCTTTGACTCCTGCGATGAAGAAGATTACGCAGAAGGAAGGGATCCATTTGAAGATGGGTAAGTGTATTTACTAACTAACTCAACTTTGTTTTGCAATAGCATATTTACGCTAGCAGAGTGAGCACATTTAGCTCACGGTTACGCTGTCCTTTACATTACTGCACGTTGACTAGTAGTGTTTACAGAGATCACCGTCGTGTACGCTCGACTACCGTGATGCTGGTAATGTTTGCTGTTAGCACCGTGTTTGTTATGACTACCGTGAGGCTGGTAATGTTTGCTGTTAGCACCGTGTTCGTTATGACTACCGTGAGGCTGGTAATGTTTACTGTTAGCACCGTGTTCGTTATGACTACCGTGAGGCTGGTAATGTTTGCTGTTAGCGCCGTGCTCGTTATGACTACCGTGAGGCTGGTAATGTTTACTGTTAGCACCGTGCTAGCTCCGACTACCGTGAGGCTGGTAATGTTTACTGTTAGCGCAGTGCTCGCTCCGACTACCGTGAGGCTGGTAATGTTTACTGTTAGCGCCGTGCTAGCTCCGACTACCGTGAGGCTGGTAATGTTTACTGTTAGCGCCGTGCTCGCTCCGACTACCGTGAGGCTGGTAATGTTTACTGTTAGCACCGTGCTAGCTCCGACTACCGTGGGGCTGGTAATGTTTACTGTTAGCACCGTGTTCGTTATGACTACAGTGATGCTGGTAATGTTTGCTGTTAGCGCCGTGCTCGTTATGACTACCGTGAGGCTGGTAATGTTTACTGTTAGCGCCGTGTTCGTTATGACTACCGTGAGGCTGGTAATGTTTACTGTTAGCGCCGTGCTCGCTCCGACTACCGTGGGGCTGGTAATGTTTACTGTTAGCGTGGATCTGTTATGTGTTTGTAACTTAGTACTGACTTGTTGTTGTGTTTTTTTTCAGAGAGGCTTCACAGCTGACACGGTCCAGTGGAGCATCACTGCAGCAGGGGTCGCGTATTCCCAGACTACCACAGCCTCCCAGTCCGCCGGCTACAACGCTAGCCACTCCATCCCCACCAGCCCCGCCAGCAAAGAGGTTGCGTATTCCCAGACTACCACAGCCTCCCAGTCCGCCGGCTACAACGCTAGCCACTCCATCCCCACCAGCCCCGCCAGCAAAGAGGTTGCGTGCTCCCCGAAGACTACCGCCAACAAAGACGCCGCGTGCTTCCCCACAGCTACCTGCACCACAGCCACCATCTGGGCCAACTAAGACGGCGTCGCTACAGCAATCTTGGAAGACGGACAGTGACCTGGACACTGCTCCCCCTGTCTCCAGGTTCCAGCCAGCCCGGACACCAGGTCCACACCTCAGCGCCACAGCAACACCCATTGAACTGTTCAAACTGTTCTTCGATGAACAAACTGTAAAGACACTGTGTGCAAACACAAACAAACAGGCTGCAAAGCAAAAGGCAAAAGGGAAAACATATAAATGGACAGACTTGGACGTAGGTTTATTTTACAAGTACATGGGGTTGCTTTTGTACATCGGCATGGTAAAACTAGACGGGATTAGGGAATACTGGAGGCAGAATCACATGTGTTCCGTGCCGTATCCAAGGCTGATCATGACACGAGACAGATACAGGACAATATCGTGGAACCTTCACCTTAGCGACTCTGATGAGGACGTCCACAATGACTGCAAAAAGGGCACGGCTGATCATGACAAACTTTTCAGAGTGAAACCCCTAATGGACACCATCAAGACTGCCTGTAAGGCCTTTTACCATCCCCACAGAGAGCTGGCTGTGGATGAAAGAATGGTCGCCTCCAAGGCTAAAAGTGGGTTTTGCCAGTTCATGAAAGACAAACCCACAAAGTGGGGATTCAAGTTGTTCGTCTTGGCTGACTCGAGGAATGGCTACACGGTGGACTTCTCTATTTACCCCGGCAAAAGTAGCGTCCCCTCCGCACATGGCCTGTCATATGATGCTGTCATGACCCTTGTGCGACCCGGTTACCTCGGCACAGGCTACCACATTTACATGGACAATTTTTATTCCAGCCCCAAGCTCTTCAGGGCTCTCCATGAGTGTAAAATTGGTGCCTGTGGGACGTACAGGGACTACCGGAAGGAATGCCCTCGGACTCATGTGAACGCTCTCACAAAGAAGTCGACAAGAGGCTCCATGAGATGGATCCGTGATGGCCCCATCATCTTTGTGAAGTGGATGGACACGAAGGAAGTATCGGCCTGCTCCACAATTCACTCTGCATACTCTGGGAGAACTGTGACGAGGAGGGTGAAGCAGCAAGATGGCTCCTGGGAAAGAGCATCAGTCCCCTGTCCCACACCAATTGCAGAGTACAACGAGTACATGGGTGGAGTTGATCTGTCAGACCAGCTCATCCAGTACTACTCTGCACGACACAAGACGATGCGCTGGTACAGAACGCTTTTTTACCATTTTCTGGACATTGCCGCCACCAACAGTTACATTCTGCACAAGGAACTCTGTCTGGCCCAGCGAACAACACCCATGACGCACAGAGGTTTCGTGGAGGAGCTGACTGCTGAGCTCTGTGGAAAGCCGCTCCTCACCGCTCCTGTCCAGGCCCCTAAAGGTCATATTCCTGTGCTTATCGCTGCTGCTGCTTCTGCTGCAGCCTGCCCAAAAATGAAGGCAACAACGGGTCGCAGGGTGCGTGAGTGTTGCAAAAAGAAAGGCCATCGAAATCTCACACCATGGAAGTGCAGGGAGTGTGACTTTTACCTCTGCATGCAGCCGTACAGAAACTGTTTCGAGGAATGGCACTGATTGTGCAAAAAAGTAACGTCTACTCTATTTTGTGCCTTATTTGTTGTGCAATACTGTTACTTATTTTGTGCCTTATTTTTACCTTACGTTTATTGTAATTCTGTGCATATGACAATACAAATATCTTGATATATATAATATGCAAAAAATTAAAAAAATTATTTGAAAAAAATTATGTTGTTATGGTCATTTCTCATTTGCACACACCCCATGAAGCTTTATCTGCAGTATGAAGTCATTTCTCACTCACTTTTTTATCATTTTGGTGAAAGATTTGAAAGACTACATTTCTACTCAAAAACGGAAATAAAAGATTTGGTTTTAGACATTTATTTTCATGTTTCTAGCATGAATTCACATATTTCACTGCTTTTGTGAACCTAATACCTTTGGTAAACCAACTTCTAGCACCAAAATGTTTCGTCAACATGAGTAAAGGTGTGTTTTCACAAGATATATGAAGAATTTTTAAAAATCAAACTTTAATTTTTCAGATTTAGATTCATATTATCACTTTACACTTTTGCCTTATGGCAATTGTGCCTCATTATATAGATAGCTGAGATTGTTCTGCAATTTTAGATGTAACACATGGGTATGTATCTTATATGCAAGTGCCTTAAAAGGAGAATTTAAGAAATTATGTAAAATCGAGAAAAAGGCTAAGACCCTGAAGGGTTAAATATAAAAAAAATTCACAGAAAAAAATAATAAATAACACAAGTATTAGAACTCATTTGGGGTTCATACGACAACTTGAACAGACCTCACTAAGGCCTCTAAAAGGGCTTCTCCCCTAGGGGGGAATCGGTTAAAACACACATTGATCCTCACCAAGAAAAGTGTACAAGTACTCACACACTCCTCATCCTTCTCAAAACAACACAAACATCCCTCATCTGCTCTCCTTCCTCATTGCCTCTCCTTAACAATATCCATCCTACTCAAAACAAAACACAGCACTTCATACACCCTGCCTCTCCTCTCCTCACACTCTACACCTTTTTTGAAATAACGAAAAAAAAGAGGTGTAATGCATGTGAGAACCGCCTCCTTGTGCTCTGAACACTCTCCAGTTCTCCTCTTCTCTTCCTCTCACCTTTTTTTCTTTTCTGTCCATGTCTCTCCTCCATTTCTGCGCTCACCCTGTTTTAGTTTCCCCTAGTTTTAATTACTTTTTAGTCTCATCTCCTATACTTGTTTTAGTTTATCTGTAAATTCTCCTCACACCAATCAGCTCTCTTCATCTCTGTCTCTTTATTCAAATGTGTTATGGTCAATTACATAATGTGAAACCCATGAAAGTGGTGTAATAACTGGAGTTTAAAATAGTGTTTTTAAAATCACAAGTTCAATAAATGGCAGACATTAAACATGGAGCCCAAGTCATAATCAGTGTTAAATGGATTTAATTTATTTTATGTTTATTTTCATTACGGGGTATTATAGGATTTTATTATAGGCAGGTTTTACAAGACATTTGATACATTTTAAGTGACACTATTACATTAAATTATTGCAAATTAAACTTGATCACGGGGGTTCAGCACTGGCCACTTGAACTGAATTGGTTGTCTCTCTGTAGTACAGCTGTATTTCTGAAATGTGCTTTTGTCTTATAGGTTGTAAGACCTGTGTGCTGTTGGTGTGTCTGCAGAAGCACCAGACCAAACATTAAATCACAGCTGTGTCATGCAGCAAATACATGAGATCACTGAGTGGTTCAATTTGTCTTATGTGTGGAAAATCTGAAATAGTGCATTATGTCTAATTGTAAATCTTTTAATCCACTATCAAGCAAAGTTTTCCAGCTCTACCTGAAGAACCCCAAGGCGTTCCCTGGCCAGAAAGGATATATATTCCCTCCAGGATTGGTGGGCCGTCAGGGCCTGCTAAGCCTTCTCTGCTGGCCTAAACAGAATCACAAAGTTATAGCTATATTATAATTTAATTGTTTTTCAAAAATACACTACATGTATTATAATAATTTTTCCCTATCAGCTTATTTTCTCATTGCACAGCTCCTGTCTTCCTCTGTTGCTCTGCCTTCAGCCAGCAGCACTACTTTTGCTTTCAGTGCAGCTGGTTTTAAGGAGAGCTTTCATCCAATCACATGTTTTCCTCCTGTGTCTCTATGGCAGCAAAGCAGTTTAAGCAGGCCTTTGCAGATTAAAGTACACGGAGAGTGGACATTGTGGTTGATTGTCAGATTTCAACAAATCAGATCTTTAGTTTGACAAGTTGGGTGTATTCTTTGACGTGCAGCACCTGCGAAAAGGCATGGACGTGTGATTGGTCAGTGGCCCAGCGTGACTATTAACATGCGCTGTGATTGGTCAGTGTGTCAACAGAAAGCTAGGCTGGCTGAGAGACGGCGCAGGGAGAACAACAGGGAGTTGGGCTGCTTCTGCGGCTGCAGAGAGGGGTGGTGTTTTAGTGCCGCAGTTTTGTTGGATTGTTTTGTCATGTTTTGTTATAACTCTAAGCTTTTATATTGAGTACTTGGACAGTTCTCAAACAGTGTTCTGATGTACGTTTCTGGGGCTTTTATTGTGAAGGGAAAAACGGAAGGAGAGGAACTGTTCTAGTGAAGTGTGGAATGAGAATAAAAGTGGTTGCCGTCTTGTGCAAACTATGCAGCATCGTGTTGTTGTTTTATTAATAAAGTGAAGTATAGGCGCAAGATAAACCCTCGGCTACATAACTAAATGTGACTGTTTCTTTTCCGTTAATGACGCAGCATCCCGTCATTCGCGTATTTATGTAAACAATATCAGATGGCACTGAAGGCCTAGGTCGAAAAAGCACAGCCCACCACTGCCCTCCAGTGTGTTCAGGGTCTACTCTTCCTCGGAGTAGACCCTGAACACACTGGAGGGAATATATGTACGCCCTTACCTGGACGTGTCTTAATAACCTTTTTTGCCCCGCGGCGCCCATTATCGGACAACAAAAAGAGGAAAAAAGTGACGTTTCCTAGAGGATCTCCGGAACCACAACGTTGATTAACTTCATTTAAATTGCTGAAATTCAGTAACGCCTCGTGGGAAGAGTTCTATCCGAACGAAAAAAAAATCAACTTACCCTGGGGGGGGGGGGAAGCCCTTCTAGAGGCCTTAGTGAGGTCTGTTCAAGTAGTCGTATGAACCTCAAAAGAGTTCTAATACTAAATAAACTAATAAAAAAATATATTGATATTTGATCATAACTATAAACATCCAGCATGCTATGAGCAAGATTTCCCCAAAATGCCTTCTCGAGCCGCCCCCGAGTTTTTCCAGATGCATGCTTCAAGGCCTAAACAACAACCTACAGAGTTGTAAGACCCCTTTTTGTAAAGATGATGACCTAAATAATCAGAAAAATCACAATAAATCAAAGCCTTGGGGAATTACCATGGAGTTGAAGTAAAAACACTGTGTTGTTCGGTTCAAAAATGTAAAAGTTATAACCTTTATGTCTAAACACCATTGGTTTGGGGCATGCTGGGATTTAAAATTTGCATAAATCTCTGCTTAACACGTGCGACGCGTTTTAAGAAACCTCCCACGATCACGGAAGCCTCCAGAGTGGAAAAAGTCGAAGCGAGTAGAAAAAAAGAACAGTCTGGCCGCAATTGGATTTTTCCTTACACACAAGGATCTATCATACTTTATTAGATTCATACAAGCTCGTAGGGTTACGAAGAAGTGTCTTTTATTGAAATCTGACTTTGTAAAGTGTACACATTCAGACGCACGTTGGAGCTGTGTGTGCCTATGGATAATATTATAAACCCTGACACGATGGCATTTGATGTTTTGACGTTTGTGGGACTTCCACAACAAGTATAAAGCAGAACTAGTGGTTATTTCAATAGTGGATGGCAGAAATGTCCGCAGTAACGACTCGCAGACGTTGGTTTCCTTAACTTGCAGGTTTATTGCTTGAGTGTTCACAGTATTGCAACGGGGCTCTTCGCTAACAGTAGCTCAAACGGAACAGCTAACAAGCTCACTTGTCACACTAGAATAACGAACGAGAACACACACGTCACTTCCTCCCTAACCTAAAGATGAAGAATGAAAAGGGTTTGATCACAAAATCGTGATAATTTCCAGTGAGAGATAATTACGTCTGTAAATTCCCGACGCGAGGCAAGTTCTCTAAACATCATGGAGGACAAAAATGACGGAGAAAAGACGGACAGAAGCAGCGAGAGCACTTCTTTACATCGGTGGCTGAGTGTCATCCTCCACCCTGCTTTCAACCGGCCGTTTTATAGTCCCGTATGTGCGTCCCGTATGTACGGGACTATTTTCTCTGTCGCTGAAATGCGATACACAACGTTTTGCCGGCTACAACTATTTTGTGCTGAAAGGCAGCGTACTATTACTATTTATAAAGTAATGTACAGTTCAAGGGTTTGCTAACAACTCCTTTGAACAGTACATTATTGCATGACACAGTACTGCCTCTCGTACCTTATTGCTTAAATGTGACATCATGCGGCGGGGCCTCATTATGCTACGTCATTTGACTTGATTTAGGAAGGGGCACGACTAACACACAGAGCTAGTGGACAACATGGAATCCTGTAAATCCTGCTCTCTACTACTGGAAATTAAATAAGAAATAAAATAGAGGGTACCTGTTTTGAAAAACATTTATTCAGAGAAGAAGGTTAATTACAACAGGTAGCAAGTGTCTGATGTTGCGGGGACCTTCTGAACAGTTTTAGAGGACTGCTTTCCCGAATGACCAACTGTGGGGAAAATGCTTTTATGGATGCATGAGATTTTTTGACGGCTCCAGGGCCACCTTGTTAAACTGAGCAGCAGGAAGCGTCCCATGGTGCTGCCCTTCATCCTTCCTCAGCTCTCACACACACACGCGCACACACACACACACACACACACACACACACACACACACACACACACACACACACACACACACACTCCTCTGTACTTAGAGAAGTTGTTGAGCCTGGATGAATGTGTGGAGACATGGAAGCTCTTTCGACATCATGGTAATGTCCTCTCCCTCCCTGTGTCGGCATGGCGTCCGGTGTGTGTTATTTGTGTTCAGTGAGCGGGTTCTCTCAGTGTGATGGAACCATATGAGGCCCGCGAGCACGGCTGTAATGTTCACTGCTGAAATGAACAGAAGGCACGTCACATGAGGTCTCCAGATTACTTTTCTGCACTTCCTAAAAATGAATTTATTTGCACTGTACTGTTATTATATTGCAGCACATATGAGCGCATCACAGTCAACGTGCCGGTACAATGATACGGCATTCAGGGTGCCTTCTCTGGCCCTCTGGTGCGGTTCCTTTGTGATGTGAAACGATCCAACCATATATTTTTATGATGGCAGATATGGCATTTGAGCTTTCAACAGCTCACTTCATAATGAAGTCTGTGGAGTAATTGATCTGTGGAAGGCCATGTCGGCTCTGTAACATTACTCATGCAAATCAACATATGACCCGTCGGTTATTTTCCCTGAATATGAGCTTTAAAAGCTGTTAAGACTGAAGTGCTTGTATCCGACTAGGTGTAGTTTGTAAGTTCACTTGCTCCATTAGAAGGTGCGTGTGTGGCAGCGATTCCACAGTCATGCGCTCCCCAACGTACGCACCAGTCATCTAAAAGCACACAAAGGGGCTTTTGTAGTCCTGACTCTACCTGGTCGTCATTATTCATTACTTGCAGTCTATTAATACTAATAATAATCATGAATATTTATTTCTTTGTGAGCTCTTTGTGACAACAAATAACATACATTTACACATCAGAAGCATACACTTCTTATACCGGAATTTGACTTCAACACGTCACCCCAACTACTCCAGTGAAGGTGTTGTTGTTACGCACTGAGTTGTGTTATTACTTCATGTTCACGTCCAAAGACTCATTATGGCAGAAGTTCCACGGACGGTTGTCACCTCGGGTCCAAAATTGCAGGTCTGTTTTTGGTATGTAAGCTTACTATAATGTCTATTTACACAGCTCTTGTCATTTGCATTCACGTAGCAGGTTCGTCCTTCAATCAGAGGGTCGGTGGTTTGATTCCCGGCTCCGCTAGCCCTTGGGCAAGACACTTAACCCATAACACTTGCTCCCATAGCTGTGTGAATGTTACTCCTGATGGGCAAGTGGCACCTTAGCTCCTCCCATCAGTGTAATGGGTGAATGATGACATGTAGATTCTCAGCATGAATACCTCTGGGGCTTCACATCACATGTGTAAGAAGATGTAAGTTGTGCAGCACATTCATTGAACATACTTACTGTAATGGAAATTAATTAACCTTATCAATATCCTTTAGAGAAAACAAATGCGATGTGAAACACTTAAATGTCTTTATGCAGCAGCTGAGAAGGCCCTGTCACCCCAGGTCCGGTGCCCGGTCCTGATGGTCTCCAGAGTGCTCTGCATCGGCGGACCTGAGGCAACGGGTTGGGGCGTTGAGGGGAGGAGCAAACACACTTTTTGCGGGAAGCTCTGTGGCTGCAACGGAGCCGACAGAGGAGTCTAAGTTCCCTGATGGCTGAGATGAACACAGGAGCAGAAAAGTTGTTGAGTTGGAGGAGTTGTGAGGTGGAGTACTGCACAACCATGGCAGCTCAGAGCAGCAAGGAGCACGGACAGGAGTGTCCAGGAGGGAGCCGGTTGGCTCGTCGGTAACCACCAGCTAGCGAGAGACCGTCAGCTAGCCGGTTTAGTTGTCCAGGAAGTAGACGGTAGCAGTGGAGTGCAGGTGCAACAGGTAAGCAAACAAATACAAGATGAAATGTTGCAGTAGAAAACAGAGTACGTTGAATAAACTTAACTACACTGTTAAATAAATAATACGGTAGAAAAAACAAACAAAAACGGTGCCAGATCAACAATTATTATTGAAATGTTTGCCCTTTCCCCCCTGCTCCTCCTCACAGTGTCCTTCCCACCAGACAAGCCTTGATGCCTGTCTGGAAGGTGCTGTTTGGCTGCGGCCCTGAGAGTCAAGAGTGAGAGAGAAAAGGAAAGGAACCCAAAACAATACCAAGATCCACAGGTTATTGCTCCACACGGATGGCGCTGATTTAGACTGGGTCAAGATGAACACATTTAAGAATAAAACACTTATGATAAATTTCCACCACAATTCCCCCTTTGGTGACGAAAGTTAAATTGTAATTACAAAAGTAATTACAATTTATCAACCCATCAATACATTTGACCCAAAATGGTTTATGCACATCATCTGTAAGGTTAAGCTTCAGCTGTTTTTGTGTTATATGTATAGCAAGCTGAGGAATGCTGACATATATTAATTAAACCCTGACACAATCTTTGGAGATGAGTCAGCCGTCCTCCATCTCCAGGGTACTGGATTTAAAACATGTCAGTGAGGTGGGAACAAGCAATGATCACAACAATTTAAACTAATCTATTCAATCACATAGTTATGTTATTATAACAATCATCAGGAACTAATTGTTGATTTAATTGATATTTCCATCTGTAAACATTGATTGGATTATTTATTCTTTATTACACCACATCTAGGAAAAAAATGTAATAACACAGATTATAAGCATTATTACACAGAAGAATCAGTTTTATATTCCTCCCCCTTCATCCCTGGGAGGAAACAGTCAGGCGTAGTGTTGCTGCAGGATCAGCCTTGGGAGCATTCACATATTTCTTATCAGCCAAATTCAGCCCTCTATTGGGACGTATTACGGCACTGTTGTGTTCCATGTAGATCACAAATAAGTTGTATTTAATGTCTAAATTGTGCCCAGTGTTCTCTGATTCAAAGCAATCAGTGAAAGTGAAATTCTTTAGAACGTAAAAGTCTGTCGGAGGAAAATCTTTATGACGCAACATGCTTACAGAAGGTTTCATCTTTGAACAATTTAACTTAAAATGAGTTGGAAAAACAGATTAAACATCGGAACGATGTCTAAAACGTTTTTGATCTTTGGAACACTCCTCTGATGTGTGCTCTATTGGTACAAACATGGCTATGGTTGCTGGTTCTATTTCACTATAATTGGTGTTACCCAGTTGCTCCTTCTGGTGATAGGGAACACAATTATTACCACACAGAAGTACAAAAACCACATTGCACCTCTCAGGCCACCTCCACCCCGGGCCTCGGAATAGGTGCCATGCTACTGGAGATCTGCCTCCTATCACCATTACTTAGTATAACTTACTAACTAACATCATTAGTTATTCTAAGACCCTCTATACCAGGGGTGGCAAACTTTTTGACTCGCGGGCCACAATGGGTTCTAAAATTTGACAGAGGGGCCGGGACAGGACCAGATGGATGGAGTGTTTGTGTGAACTAATATAAATGACATGTAAAAATCATTACATGAAAGGATTTGGCCTTTAACAGGTAGCAAAGCATTTATTTGCAAGGCAATTTAACAAATTGCACGAATTGCAACTAACGATTATTTTAATAATCGATTAATCGGTTGATTATTTTTTCGATTAATCGGATAAAAACATCAAAAAAGCATTAATTTCCAACCCTTTATTCAAAAACAGAACTGACAGTGCAAATTCACAGTGCAAAACATCTTCAGAAAGTGCACAAACAGGTTGCTCCTTGAACATTCCTGAGCTGTTAATAAAAAAAATTAAATAAAAATGGACTAACACTAAAAACATGTATGCTTTACATTTGCCAAATGTGAGCCCCTTTTACTGTAATGATCTCCTTGGAGCAGAGGCTGCATTTAGCATGCCCTGCTTTATCAATATGTATGAAACACTGGACAGAGGGAAGCTGTACTGCTCCTCTCACGTCTGTTTTGACCTCTTCATCTCAGCTCTGCATCAAGCTGCGCTGCATAGAGCGTCCTCTTCCTTAAACTATTTCATTCTGGGTCTCTTACGACCACGACATCACGTTGTTGGCTAAGCCCAACTACGTGATTTGATTCATTCTACTTTGAGTAAAAAAACAACCTGCAGCCAGATCCGCCGGTGTGCATGTTTAATTTTACAAGCAAGACTGAACTGTAACGGAACATAAAGTAACTTTAACGACAATACACAACCCAAACACGTTAGCTAACGTGATAGCAAGCTGACTAGCTTCCATTAAAAACAAGTTTGAGGCAAATGAAGACGCTGTCGACATCTTAACGCTGATTGGCCAAGACTCGACACGTCACATGCAAGATGTTCTATTTTTCTCAGTGTCTCACTCCAATCTCAGAAACGCTGCCGGCCAGTTGCTCTGCTCCGCTCTTCTTTTTTTTTTTCTTTCTCCGCGACTTATTGACTGGCGTAATAATCGCGCGACACAACGAATCGATAATGAAATTCATTGCCAACACTTTTGCTAATCGATTCGTTGTTGCAGCCCTAATAATAATATTTGGACAAGTTCGGCGGGCCGGATTAAAAAGCCCAACGGGCCGTATACGGCCCGGGGGCCGTACTTTGCCCATGTCTGCTCTATACTGTCATATTATACTGTGTCCAGCCAACTGTTTCAGTGAAGCAGCATGGTATTGTACTTTCTCAAATAATCACTCAACCTATGAATATTTATTTCTCCCGTTCTTTTACATTCCCTTAATTAACAACTAATTTGAATACCTTGATATTCATATTATTTAATGTTTTCCTCAATTTAAAATCCTATAAAGAGATATAAAACGTTTATATTATCTGTATTTAAATGTTCCTTTTATTTTCTTTCATGACACCTCTAAATCTCAATGACCCGTTGAACAAAAATAATTATAATCTGCATTGAACAGTTACCAAAGTATTCACTCTTTTATCACTGCTATTTTCCTGTCTTTTAGAGTGACATTACTAAAATAACTATACAAAATATGGACAAAGATAATACTTTGTAAACAGGCTTTACAGGCAGCACAGGCTTCACTTTGCTCTGATTTCTACCAATTTCTCCAACAAAAAACACTAGTTACTTGTCTACCGAATTTTCAGAACAATCTCGTGCAATCAGGAAATGTCACACAAGATCAAACTTAAAAAGCTACAAGCTCAACTTCTATAGTTACTTGTCTACTGAATTTTCAGAACGATGCGGCACAATCAGACACAGAAATTAAACTAAAAAAGCTACAAGCATAATACCGGTTCCTTTCTTGTTTACTGCTCTAGTCACTTGTTTACTGAATTATCAGAACGATCTGGTGCAACACACAAGATCACTTACAAGACTACAAGCACACCAGGACACATCTGTCCTGCACCCTCCTAAAGTGCGAAGCTACAAGTTCAACTTCTTCTCTGATTACTTGTTTACTGAATTATCAGAATGATCTGGTGCAGCACACCAAGTTATCAGCACAATCTGGTGCAACACACAAGATCAAACCTACAAGACTACAAGCAGGGCCGGCTCTAGCCCTTTGGTTGCCCTAGGCGAGATTGAGTTTTGCGCCCCCCCCCCCCCAACAGACACACAATACTTTACATCACTGAAGAGACATATATTAACTTAACTGCTTTACTTTGCATAGCAGTTCTTCACCCACTTATAATTCTACTATTCTACATTGCAGTTGAACAATAAATGGTGCATGGACAACAAACACCAGAATAGTTTCAGAACATTTTCTTTTTTATTATTTTAAATAATTGTGCAAAACACTCTTTTTTTTCAAATATGTTTATTGAACAAACCTATACTTGACTTTCTTTTCCTCTTCTTCCTTTTTTCGTCCCTGTGCTCCAGATGGTTTAGACCAGTCAAAGTGGCCGCGCAATAGATTGTTCAGATCGCGCACATTTTTCAGACCGCACAAACGATTTATTTTTTTGGAGTGAGTCATCTTTTCAATAGAAGATCTTTGATGTGACGTGTCGAGTCTTGGCCAATCAGCGTCCCGTTTTCTCGAAAAAAAATTCAGATTTTTGGCCGAGTTGTTGTCCTCTCCGTAATAGAACATCTTTGATGTGACGTGTCTTGGTCCCTGCTCGCAGGAGCCAGCGCCCGTGGTCGCGAATTGCTCACAGTGCTGAAATGTGCGCTGTGAGGGCGCCCCCAACCCATTTGTCGCCCTAGGCAGTCGCCTAGTTCGCCTATAGCAATCGCCGGCCCTGACTACAAGCTTACCAGGACATGCCTGTCCAGCGCCCTAAAGAGCGAGACTACAAGTTGCGGCATTTCCAAGTGTGTGTCACATCACACATGGTTTTCTCTATGGGTGGAATTATTTTTCCCAACAGGATTGGAGCGGCGATCTCAAATTTCCACCACAGTGAACAGCTATACAATAGGTAAGTGGGATGGAGATGAGGTTTTGTAGAAGTCAGCACGTACTGCAGGAGTAAAAATGTCAGCGCGACAATGACTTAATGATGTACCTGCGTTTACGAGTTATTATATAAGACAGGAGTGTCAGGGAAAGAGAAGTGGCCGCTGAGGAAAGACGGAGAACCGGCTCTTCTGAGGAGAGAGCAATTAGAGAAAGGAAAGGGGAGGTGCGCTACAGCTCAGCAGGGTCTTCTTCAGCAGATTAGTTTTCAGGCTCTGTTGGAAGCAAGCTTACCCCAATGAAAAGGTCATGATATACCTCATAAGAATCTACTTTTGTCAGGATGTTGGAGGAGCTTAGCAGTGACGTGAAGTAGAAACGGAGTCGGAGTGGCTCGTTTCATGGAGGTGTACGGGTGTGGAGTTGAATCATCAGTCCTTGTTCACCTTTTTTTTTCTTCATTTCTGTACTGCGTTTCCATTTAAAAATGCATATCTTTTGCTATGTTCACGGCGAGCGTCCACACTACTGAGTAAAAAAAGAAACGGAGGGATTTGAACACGCCGAGATCGTCCGACAACTCCGGGGTTGTGTGACAGTGTGGACAGGCAGAGACGGACACCTTTTGAAAACAATGACGTGGAGCATTCGCTACTTTATTGAGTCTCATCAGTCACGGTGTGTCCTTCCCTTATTTGCCATACCAGAGGAAGAAAAATAACAACAACAGCCTTGATTATTGATCAAATATCAGTGGGTTCATTCAACATGGATAACATTGTTGTCTATACTAGCAGACGTTGTGCAGTTAAATTCAGCAATTTATAATGCTAACATGGCCGACATGCGGACGAAGCAAGAAATTATTGGAGCGATTAGCTAGCGGCGTGTCTGCGGTCCTGAGGAGGGCGATGGACACACAACGGAGGACGTTCCCTCTCTCATTAATGCTTATTTTGTTCTGTACAACTACTGTGAAGTCCACAAAGAAAGTGTAAACGAACAAAACCATAAATGCTCTCCAGTACGACAGGGACTTCAGCCACTAAAGGGTGATTAACACTCTGGGGTCTGGGGGTCAATTTCTTGATTTCTTGATTTTACATACTTTTTAAATTCCCCTTTTTAAAGTCACTAGCATATGATACATACTCATGTGTTGTATATGAAAAATTACAGAACAATCTCAGCCATCTATATAATGAGGCACCATTGTCCCAAAGGCACAAGTGTAAAGAGAAAATATGACTAAAGCTGAAAAATGGAATCTTGATTTTGGAAATGTTTCATATTTGTTGTGAAAACATAACTTTACTCAGGTGGGATAGCGGTTTTGGTGATGGAAATTGGTTTACCAAAGGTCTTAGGTTCACAAAAGCAGTGGAATATATGAATAAAATGGTAGACACATGTAATGTAATGTCTAAAACCAAATTTATTATTATATGGTGGGGATGATGAGCTGTGGCTGGCTTTGCGGCCTGCTAGGTGATGTGTTGGCAGGCAGACGGACAGGGAGACTGCTGCAGTGATGCTGCATGTTGTCCTCTGGACCCTCACAGCTCTGAATCCACTCTGTAATAATAATAATAATAATTTCAACTTATATAGCGCTTTTAAAGATACACAAAGACGCTTTACAATATGGACAGTAGACAATGACGAACGGAACAAAAATGAAAGACAATGTAAGCAAAACAAACAAACAGGAAATTTTTTGTAACAAAGAAAGAAAGGAAAGAAAACTGGAGAAGCTGAGGGTCGTAGTGGAGGATAGGTGCAGGTTTTAGCAGGTGAAAGCGAGTAAAAAATTTAAAATACATTAATACAGTCAGTATGAGTTCACTGAAAGAAAGTTAACGGTGATAGGGACAACAGTTGATTACCACCGTTCATAGCTGTAGTCAGCTATCTCCGTTAGCTCTCGTTAGCTCGCGCCGTGTTAGCAGCACCTAACGTGACATAAACACTACAGTAGTAACGATTAACGGAGAGCCAGCGCTACTAGGCTTACTAAGTTCACTGTAAGAAAGTTAACGGTGATAGAGACAAGTTGATTATGCAGCGTTCAGTCATAGACACGGAAGATAACAGCCAACACGGCACTATGTAGTGACGTGCTAACGCTACGAAGCTATCGTCAACAAACACGTTATTTACGGTCTTACAAACACATAACGGAGATCCAACACTACTGGTCGTACTATGTTCACTGTAAGAAAGTTAACGGTGATAGAGAAAACAGTTGATTATGCACCGTTCAGTCATAGACACGGAAGAGAACAGCCAACACGGCACTGTGTAGTGACGTGCTAACGCTAAGCTATCGTCAACACACAAATGTTATTTACGGTCTTACAAACACATAATGGAGGTCCAACACTACTGGTCGTACTATGTTCACTGTAATAGGGACAACAATTGATTACTCACCGTTCAGTCTCACAGAAACGCTGTAGCCAGCTATCTGGCCCGTTAGCTCCGGCTAGCTCCTTGTTAGTGAATCCTTCAGCTCTGAAGCTGCGCCGTCTGTCCCCTCCAATATAGCTTTGCTCAGGACTCTTTGCTTGGCATCTTCTGACTCACAGTGAAGCTTTGCACGCCTCATACATGTCCATGTTTAGATGCTCAGACACGGAAGTGGAAACCATATCCGCCAGATTTGAAACCATATCTCTGTGATGTATTATTGTGATGATATAATTTTATAAAAAAATTGAAACACCTGGTTTAACGCTTCGAAGCGGGCCCCGCCCCCAAAGGGTTAAACACTACATAGAAACATCGAGGGAAGAGCAAAATTATCTTAATTCATAAGCAGATGTTGTACGGAATTTGCTTTGAATTAATACTGAACCTATGGCTGCCACATCTTTGCATTGCATCATCTTATTTAGGACGATGACTTGACCAAAAATCTGCTTTTCAAACATACTCACATGAACAGGCTGGGCTCGTTAGGCCGCCCTTTATCTAGAAAAGTCTCATCGCTCTTTAGATCTTGCTACGTTCCACTACGACTACAGAGACCACATCTAAGCATCTCCTGCGAAGGCCTGGCTCATGCAGAGGCCCAAAGTTCAGCGATGGAGCCGGTACCTTTTTTCTTCTTCTTCCTCTCCATTCTACCCGTTTCATCCCGTCATCTGTCACTTGACTCATGGCTACAGTAAAAGGAGTGCAGGATGTGAGAACTGGAAATAAAAGATTTTTAAGAAAAATAAAAAAAAGAACCATGGCCCGCAGGTCCCTTCTAAAGCTGCAACAGTGCTTCTCCTCTGTGATCAATGTTTTCTTGTTTACTGTTTGAGGCACACATTTGTTACACCACCACACTACACACTGGAGCCCTTACAGGGGTGAGAGATACGGATAATCCACATGGAGAGCAGATATTTAGGGAAATAGTGCCAGGTGCTTCTTAAAACCCGATCCATTGGCGACCACACAGCCCGAGGCAACGCTACATCTTCTACAAAGAGACGTGTAGGACGGTTCAGGGAAGGAAAATCGATGCTTCCAACATACTGCATCGCCGGACTGCAAGATCTATACAGAGAAGAAAAGAAAAGAAAAAAGATTGCTGCCAATACGACGCCGAGGCAACATTACACCGTGCAATAGCCAGAGGAGAAAGAAATAGACACATAAAGTGGAGCCGGACGATGTCACGGTTGTGAAAACATTCATTAAAGTCCAGTCCCTCCACAGCGAGAGGGTGAGGACGTGGGGTCACTGCTGTCATCATTCATCCTATATGGAGAAATAAAGAGGGAGGGGGAGAGAGAGGGAGAGAAAAAAGGCAGAGAAGGAGAAGGCGAGTGTTGTTGAGGGAGAATTAATTCTACGATGAGGAGAGCAGTGATGGAGTAGATTTAGACTAGATAATTAGAGTTGGATGGATGGATGGATGGATGATGGGGAGGATGGAGGGAAGATGAGAGGGCCATATGGAAGGAAGGAAGCCTTTACAAGATGGAGTATCTTTAATCAAATTTACAAGAGCTTGGCGCAAGAACAGATGGACTTTCTCCATGAGGAGTTCAGAGAGGGATACAGGAATGGAGGGGTGTTACAAATGACTTGGTCATAGCTGAAGTGATGTTGGGTTGAGGAAAAAAACTAAATAGTGATTATGGGTGTGCCATATAATACTGTTCATGCTAATACCCATATGGTTTTTAATGATGAATATCATTACAATGGCAATATTTAGACCAAATACCATCACGCAGCAACAACAAGCAACAACAAGCGTGCCAGAAGGTGAAATTGCTTGCGGCTCCATGTGAGTGGAACAGCAAGCCGTCAGGCTCCAGCCTCAAGTTTATTTATGAATACGGGCTCAGAGTGACTTGCTGCTCAGAGTGATACCTGTCCCTGGTCCTCCTTCGGCAG
The DNA here is from genome assembly GCA_038501785.1 of Myoxocephalus aenaeus. Classification (NCBI taxonomy): domain Eukaryota; kingdom Metazoa; phylum Chordata; class Actinopteri; order Perciformes; family Cottidae; genus Myoxocephalus; species Myoxocephalus aenaeus. Next base: position 1,354,124 of record JBAMJR010000160.1, on the reverse strand, counting down.
GGTCTGCCTCCCACCTCCCTCACCACGGAGTAAGTTACCATGGTCGCCGGAACTAGTCTCCAAGTGATTTTGTTGTAATGTAAGCTTAAGTGAGAAAAAGCAAAATGTAACGTGTGAATGTGCAATAGTCTTAGTGACTTAACAGCTTCTCAAAATATATGCAGGTATGTGTTTGTGTGCTGACAAGTTCCAGCAGGAAGGGCAGAGTGTAGAAAATAATAATGATTACGCATTATGGAAGATTCAAGGAGAACTGTTTAGTTTTTATACAAAATCTGAACTCACTCCGAGTTGCTGCCGTTTACAAACTAAAGAACTGAGAGATCATTTTCTATAGTTTTTTACTGAATATTTTAAGACAAATTGTTATGATTATAAATGTAATACTTAATTGAATGTAACATACATATAACTAAACTAAAACATGTATTTAGCTTCAATTGTATCTTCTTGAAATAAAATTATTTTTTCATATTTTGTAATGGAGTCACGATTACTGTTATTTCAGGTCATTCGCTGTGTGAGACGATAGTGATGACAGACAAATGGAGCGATGGAGGAGGCACCATGTGATCAGTTAAATAATTACTGGATGCCATGAGGGAGACCACATTGGCTGAATGGAAAAAGTAAGGTGGCCCAAAAAGAATGAAGAAATGGAAGGGGGGATCAAAATGTAAAAAAACGTAAAAACAATAAAATAAAATAAAAACATAGAGAAATTGAATTGTTGGTGTGATTGCGGAACTTTGATCACCGTATAGTAACTGAACCGATGACTGCATACCAGTTACCATGATGGAGATGAGACAGAAGAAAAATGGTGGTTGTCAGAAAGAAAAAGAAGAGAAGTAAAAAAACAATGAAGGGTGTGTTGGAGGCCATTCGTCATTGTTTAGTAACTGTACCAACTACTGATTACCACGACGGAGAGGAGAGGGGAGGAAATAGATTGTGAGGTGGGGAAAAAAAAGGTGATTTAAAAGGGATGGCTGCACAGGAGGTATGGATAAAGAGAGTGTCACGGACAAATGAGTCCTCGTAAATTAACCAATCATCATCATCACAGTCCTGAAATGATGATCATGATGGAGGGTGAACATAGAAGGAAGATGAAGATGAGCATAATACGCATATAGGGACATCGGCATGTACACATTTAAATAAAGGTTGCCATGATGGAGAGGAGAAAGATAGAAAGTAATTGTGGGATGTAAAACGTAGAACAGTCCGATAAGATAACTGGAAGAATGGAAAGCGGGTGGCATGGTTGTCGTGGATTGCCAAATAGTAGAAGTAAGGAAATGAGGAAAAATGATATCTCATAAATGAAAAACTTTTGGAGGGATGGATGGGATGTCATGGATGATTTAGTAACTCGTTAATAACTGAAGAAAAGAACAACAAAGGATTGTCAAGTACAAAAGTAAAGTAGTCACAAAAAATAATAATATATATATATATATAAAATAAACAACCCCTCGGACTACTGTGTAATTGTATAACTGGAAGAACTAAGAGAAACCATAATGGAGGGAAACTGGTTATTAAAAAACAAAGAAAAAGAAAATTGGTCCAGGAAAAAAAAATGCAATTGATGGAGCCAAATTAGAACAAACACAGATGCTCTCACACACACACACACATGCACACGCACACACACACATACGCTGATGCATTTGCAGGCGAGCTGATGGATGCTGATGTCACCGCGGTTACCAACGAAGCATTTATGCCCGCATGAATAATGTATACGATGAACCGTCAACCCGTTTCTCTCCTCCCTTTCTTTCTTGCCTTCGCTCTCCGTCCGCCGCCCATCCAGCCGTATCGCTCCGCCCGCCTTCTCATCTCCAAGCGCAAATAGGAACAAATTGAAGCTGTAGGGAGTGTGTGCATGAGTGTGTGTGTCCGGAGAAAGAGAGAGAGAGTTTGTGTGTGTGTTTTTAAAAGAAGAAAAGTAACAAATTGGCTTTGCTCGTCCGTGCGGACCCGTTGAAGTGTTCATACCTCACAGAAATGTAGCAGATTTTATATGTTATACGGACACACTCGGGTAGTTTAACTAAGTGTGGTTTCATATTTGAAGTCAATGAACCCTGTAATTCTTCACTGTTTTGACTCTCAGCTTAAGCACACTGCTCTTGAAATGAAACCGTGACTATGAGGTGCTAAAATCTCCGCTGTGATATTCGGATAATGATCCTAAAATGCATCGATGGATCACCAAAAGGGGTCCAGTGGCTTTCAAAGGGTCAGTTGGACCCTTTGTCAGATTGTCCGACCGGTGATCTGGCTATTCTGACAAATGCCAAATGGGCCGGCCCACCTAGTGGGCTGCGAGGCCTCCACCACAGCCAACCTGGATGTTGAAACAGCCCAAAATCGGGCTGCAGTGGTGCGGACCGTCGTCACCGCGGTCCGGATGAAAATTGCTGCATTTTGACTCCCAGGCTGACAGAGCTGCTGCTGCACATTGCACCTTCCATTTTTGTTTTGTGGTATTCATGGCAATGCAACAACAGACACAATGCAACAACAGAAAACACAATGGCAACAAAGGAACTGCTGACTAATGGAAAAGACTAATGCCGTGTTCACACCGGACGCGGTGCGAATTTGCGGCGCGACCAGATTACATAAAAAGTCAATCCACAGACGCGCCGCCCCGCGAATCGGAACCAGCGCTGGCAGCGGCCGTCATTCAGACACTGTTGTGGGACTACGGATAATATTATGAACCCAGACACCATGGAGTTTGATGGTCCGACGTATGTGGAGTTTACACAACAAGTATAAAGCAGAACTAGTGGTTATATCCATGGTGGATGGCAGAATCGGTATCCGTTTTACGGAGAAGCCAGACGCAGTTCCTGGAGGAGTCGGAGAAATTCACCGAGCTGTGTGCGGCTACGGATGGTGTTATGAACCCAAACACGAGGGAGTTTCATGTTCCGACATGTTTGGAACTTCCACAACAAGTATAAAGCAAAACTAATGGTTATTTATTCCATGGTCGATAGCGGAAATGAAAGCTCCTTTCACAGAGAAAAGCGACTGAGATAAGCCACGCCCCTTTTGCGGCGCGATGTTTCGAGTTTGGTGTGAACACCCTCGTTTCACTCGCGCGAGTAAACTTCCGCGGTGAACGCGGCGTGATAATTCGCGCCGCGTCCGGTGTGAACACGGCAGAACATTTCTCGTCACTGGTGGGATGGAAACAAAGTAATAAGTCCTGCCTATTGGTGATGTGTTTATGAGAATACAAAGAGCGGTCACTTCTTGTTAACTAGCTGTCAAAACAAGTCTCTCAACATCCGAACATATAACCTTTCTTTTTGCTCACATTGTAACACAGCGGTGTGACCGTGTCATCGAACCAGCGATCCCGGATACAAAGTCGCCCACAGCGCTGACCAGCACGTAAGTGAGAATGTGCAGCTTCCTTCTGGGCCCGGTCGTCCCCGCTGTGTCCTCGAGCAGACGCCAGGACACGAGTGCCCCCCCCTACCCCACATTTTGATCTGCCGGTCCCCCCTGCAGGGACTAGCCAGCCGCCCCAAACACCTGACTTCCTTCCTCTGGCTATGAAGAGACACCATGTCAAAAGAGACCACAAGCAACACATACACACACACACACACACACACACACATACACACAGAGAGCTCGTGCAGGGCTCAACTGCAGCAGGGATGTGCGTGAAGGGAAAGGTGAAATACGGTCAAAGCTTTTTTCGTGTTCACAGATTGAATGCATGCAAAACTTTATCAGGCATAATCATCCCAAGGATAATTTGTTCTTCCTGATCTGTTCCCAGGGATGTTTTCCCCTTCTATATTAGAAGGGGGAATTATATTGTTGCAGTGGAATGGAAATAGGCCTTTATGGGTCTCATAATTAGGTGATTTCCTGCTATTTCCCTCTTCATAATAACACTGCCTTTTGAATGCAAAACTCTCATTTTACAGCCCAGACCAAAACCAGAATTATATATATATGTATTTATTTATTTGTTGTTATTTTCTACTACTGGTTGCTGATTTTTGGTGATTATAGAATCGTGCACACTTCTTTCGTTTTGTTCTATTGCCATGTCATTCCATTCTATGGTGTTTATATTT